>VWZE01021585.1:21654-35669 GCA_013396675.1 Eubucco bourcierii
ACCGCTGGGGGAGGAGGAGGAGGAGGAGGAGGAGGAGGAGGAGGAAGAGGAAGAGGAAGAGGAAGAGGAAGAGGACCGGAGGGATCCAAGTCCGCGTCACGCAGGGCTTTTGTTGACTTCCTCGAAAGGCGAGGAGCGGTACCCGGGCGGTTTGCCGTGGTGGCGGAGGCCGGGGCAATGCTGCGGTCGGCCATGGGAGCCCGAGAGCACCCGAAGGGAGACTGTGACGGCCGTCGCTGCCTCTCCACCCAGGTGACCGTCCGCTCCTGAGCCGGCAGGCCCGAGCGAGGCCCCGAGGTTGGTGTTGGCGCGGGCAAGGCCGCAGGTGGCCGCCAGGACTCGGCGGGGCTTGGCGGGGCTTAGCGGGGCTAGGGGTGCGTGTGTCCGGCGGGGCTTAGCGGGCCTAGGGTTGCGTGTGTCCGGCGGGGCTTAGCGGGGCTAGGGGTGCGTGTGTCCGGCGGGGCTTAGCGGGGCTAGCGGTGCCTAAAGGTACTGCTGATTAGTTGGGAGTGTCAGGTAGGCAGTGAAACTAGTTAAAAAGCTGCCTGTAATTAAGTCCAAATCCTGGGTGAGTGCTTAGGTCAGCAATGTGTGTGCTAGTGTAGGTGACTGCAGCAAAAGAAATGGACTTCTTGGCACCAGATGAAATGCTGAGGCATACTGGAGTACAGGTGCTACAGGGCACCTTGCTTTGGAAGAAGTGAGTGCTGGAAAATGTCGAGATACCATCACCAGCATATAAAACCTAACAGGTTTAAGTCCTCGAGTTTCACCTAGTAGGGCAATTACTCTGATCTTCAGTAAACTTGGCCCTCAGCAGCTCAGCAGTGCGAGTGGATTGGGCTGTATGTTCCAGTGACTGACTGCCCTTACTTAGGAGCTTTTGCATTTCTTTACGAACCCCTTAGCTTCCCTCTTATCTCACATTCTGTGTATGAAATAAGCTTTAGGAGCTTTTGCATTTCTTAAGGAGTCCCTTAGCTTCCCTCTTATCTCATGCTCTGTGTAACCAGTAAAATCAGCATACTGGAAGCCAGCTCTGCAGGAAGCACAGTGAAGGGAGAATTATTGTCATAATAGTCAGGTCTGCTCTGGGCTCCACATGTCAACTGCTTTAATGAAACAAAATTTTCTGAAAAAAAAAAAAAGTCTGAAGTTATCAGCTATGGGATGTACTTAATTTTCTAGGTGTTGGTGTGTGATCAGATGCCAGTGCTGCTAATAATACCAGTTGCCTGTTAGTACACTTATCCTGGATTTTTATTTTTCATAGAAACCAGAATCTAAATTACTACTACATTTCTTCCTTTGAATAATTGATCTTTTATAAATTATAAAAATATGTCAGATGTTTGCACCGTAACTTAAGTAGGAGACTATTGCCCCACATTCTAAGCACAATTTTTGGAGCTAATGGTTCTGAATGAAGTCAGAAAACAGTGGCTGAGTGAATTCTAGATGAGATTATATGAGGATTTTATCCTTTTCCCCAACTCCCCCCAGTTTTTTTCTAAAACTGCCTGCTGCTTTTCAGTTTGTATGCTACAGTTCACATACCAGCATGAAGTGACCATTGCCAAAACACTAACCAGGTTATGTTTTGTAATGAAAATTAGATAGTATAAAACCCTTTAAAGTAGCAAAAGGGATGAATTGTTGGTTTTGTGCATTAAAAATGTGTAATCACAGAATGGTAGGGATCTTTAAAGATCAGATCCAACCACCCTGCCAGAGCAGGATCACTGAAAACAGATCACATAGGAACACATCTTTGTGGGCCTTGAAAGTCTTCAGAGACTCCACTGCCTGGGCAGCCTGTTCCAGTGCTCTGCCACCCTCAAAGCTCCTTATCATATTTGTATAGAACTTCCTATATTGAAGTTTATGGCCATTACTTATGTCCTGTCACTGGGGACCACTGAGAAGATTGCTTAAATTTCAGCTAAAAATCTGATTTGGTATTAAGTATGACTCTGTTTTCTGTATGACAGTTAAAAGGGGAAAAGTGAGAATTACCAAGTTAAATACCTGAACAAACTATATTTAGTATACTCAGGGTGAAGAAATGTATTAACCTCATCACACAGTGTTGGGGAGATGCTACATGAAGTTGCAAATCTCATAGCATTTGTTCTTACAGTACCAATAGATGTATTGAATAGAAGATTGTGCATTGTGACTGGAAAATGTTACACGTGGGACCAACTACTTAGCAAAGTGAAAACTACCTTGGAAAGCTGCAGATCTGTCATTGCACGTGCTACCAACATCTGACTTCTCTAGATTAAGAAAATTAGCTAAGGTAGAAGTAAATGGGATAAAATGGAGTTGTGTATTTGCCTTCTGATATGTATTTTCATTCTTACTGTCTAAGCAGAGGAAGTCTAAATAGTCTGTATTCAGTAGAACAGTTGCAGTGGCAAGAAGATCCAGTTTACTAAAATTGTGATGATAGGATTGAGATTCAGGCTAGTAACTGGGTTGGGTAGAAATCAATGCTGAGGGGAACTTTTAGAGACTCCACAGTCAATTTTGCAGTCAGACTTGTGTGGTTACTATATGTTTGTACTGCAGTTGCATTAACTACCATTTACGTGATTATGTAATATTTTTATTTTTGATTCTTAGTGTATAAAATGGTGGGTGCTACTAAAATTTGACAATATCTTTGGACAGAAGAAATGAAGTTTGAGAAGGGAAGTGCAACAAAGTAACTTGGGCATTTAAAATCTTCTGCTTAGAAGCTGCTAACAGAAACTTGTCAGAAACTTGTGTTCAAGTGAACAAGTTTGTCAAAAATACTGAGATTTAAACCTGAATAGGGAATGAGAATCACAGAACTGTAAAACAACCTAGGTTGGAGAGGACCTGGAAAGATCATCAGGTCCAGTCTGATGAAAAGGCTTCTGCCAAATTAGATAAAATAATCCAGCAGCCTGTCCAGTCATGCCTTGAAAACCTTCAGGCACTATGTTGGTGAACTGCAGGATTACCAATTTGCCTTTCAATAGCTGCAGCAGGTGAGATCTATTTCCAGATGAATTGAAAGTTACCACAATTACACAAGGTGCTCATAATATCTTCTCACTGAACTTGTGAACTTACTGGCCATTAATTAGCCTGACAGTTGAACTGGGTGGGAGGAAAGCTACAACAGGGAAGTAGAATCTACTGTTTGTTTTACAAAAGCGGGTTTGAAAACACAAACCCTCGTAGCTTTTGTGAGTAGTCTATCTTTATAAACGTTTTGAAATGGGAAGGTATGAACACTAAAATAATACTTAGTGTTATCATTACATCAGTGTTATCATCTTAGTGTTATCATCACATCAATATGTGGGTTTTTCAGTAATATCTTATATACACTTCTGTTTGGTGCTAGGAAAGTTGAACATCCAGGAGCCGTCTTGCTCCTGCTTGTGCTTTGTTGGCAGTTCTTCTTCTAATTAGTTTCCAAATTAAATTGAATAGTTCTACTATAACAGGGCCATATGATGCTGAGAGGACAGTATTTAGCTGACTTCAGCTTTTGAGAGTGGTTTTTCCCCTGTGCTTTTCTGATAGTTGTCAGGGAAAGTGGTTGTTGTGACAGCATGCACAGAAAGGCAGATTGAATATGCTATATTGAGGATGCACAGGGTTTGCATATTAGCAATGAAAATACTGGAATGTAAAACTGTTCAGAGCAAGAAAAATCTAGCAAGCACTGCTACCACAAAATGGGCTTTTTAGTACTTTACTAGTATTTGTGAGAGTATTGTAAAAAAACTTGAGATTGAAAAATTTGAGTATTGCACCTTAGGACATTTTGCTGGTTTGTGCACTTCAGGACAGTGAATTCCTCTTTCGTGGAAGCAGAAAAATGAAAGTGATTTGGAGGTCTGATTTAGCAGAGGAGCTGATGTGCTTTTTCGGTACCACCAAGTATACTGAGACTGCAGGATGTGCCTTTGTATGTATGGATTCTTATGGAGTACTTTGAGAGTGTGGACTTTGTCCATATGTAAGAATAAGCAGCAGCCAGAGCTAGGAGCTACTGAGATGCAACTATTTGGATTGTATTTTTTCTCTAAAAATTGAGGAAGGCTCTTCTTGGTGATGCCTAAAGACAGGACAAGGGGCAATGGGTAGAAACTGAGGCATAGGAAGTTCCATATAAATATAAGGGAATTTTTTTTCACTATGAAGGTGACAAAACACTGGAACAGGTTGCCCAGGGGGGTTGTGGAGTCTCCCTTTCTGGGAATATTCAAGACTCACCTGGATGTGTTCCGGTGTGATCCTGCTCTTGGTGATCCTGCTCTGGCAAGGGGATTGGACTGGGTGATCTTTTGAGGTCCCTTCCAGCCCCTCATATTCTGGGAAGAATCTGTAAAAAGTCACGTTTCTGCGTAGAACAGACTGTTTACAACTGGAATCAAAGAGAACCTTGGATTTCTGAGGGAGAGTTGCAAAATGACAGAGACTGGAAGTCTTGTTTACTTGTTTACTATGATCAGGTATCATAGGAGCCATATATTGGTGGAGGTTCTGATGCCGACTGCAGAAGTTCTGTGGTTTTTGTTGCTGAGCTGGAGCGTTCTTTAAAAAAAATAAAAAGCAGTACAGTTTCTGAAAGTAAGGTGAGGACTACAACACACTGCACTCCACGGGATTGCTGTGGACCAAAGGCATTTTTGAAATTTAGTTTTCTATGTTTCTGTCTGCGTGCATATATGTACCTTTCTGTGAAAGCCAAAGTGCACCAGTACAAACATTATAATACTATTCTTAACAGCTGGAGTCTGTTCATACTGCAGTTAAGTCAAACCTCTCAAGTCTTGAAAGGCGAACAAACTAAAATGGTTCAGACTCTCAGTAACCTTTAAAAAAATCAGGAAAATACTATCTTGAAATTATTTATGTTTGATATTTGGAAATATTTTGGAAAAAAATGTTTCTTTTTCAAATTAAAAGACAGGGCAAAAATGGGAGTCTGCTCAATACTGGGAAAATCTGAATGTAATCTTGCTGTTACTATCTGTCCTCCCAACCTGAGGATAAGATTAACATTTCAAACTACAGAAATATGTTCATGCAGTGGTCTGTTAGAGCATCTGCATTCTGTGTTTCTCATACATAAAATGTGGTTTCTATTTAACTACCACCCCTGGTGTTAATGAGTAATATTTGTAAAGCTGTCTGAAGAGAAAAGCTTTATTTCTGCCAAGCATTAGTAAGAAGTGGGAAAATGTTCTTACTCTCAAGAGAGAACAGTTTTAGCATTTGTTATATTAACAGTAACCTACAGTAAGTGTCCATGAACACCAGAAGTGGGTTTTTTACAGTATGTGAAAGAAAACTTAAGTGATGCTGTCTGTTCAAATTCATATGCTTACAAACAGTGGACATAATTATTCCCACTAGAACTTTTCTGACCATACTGTATTTGGGTTCTTGACTATTGAAAATAGAATTACTCAATACAAATTCTACACTGGTATTCATTTTTGGGAGTAAAGACTAAGTTCCTTTTAAAGATACTGTTTCATATGCAGACTATTCTGAAAAAACAAAAATATGAATGTAGCATACTACTTCGTCCCAGACAAAAGTATTGGGGAGCCCTTTCTTGGAATGGGATGTGGTAAGTGGAGTTGCAAAGCTTGCTTTAAGAAGGCCAAGATGGATATCAGTTGTATTCATAGACATTAACTTCTGTCTGTTTAATTCAGCTATTTTAGAGGGAAAGCTAACTGGTTACTCTAGTACAGATTATCTCATGAACTGGAACTCCATAGAGGTGAAAATTTACTCAGGTGCTTCAGAGTCACAGCTCTGCATTTGCAGCAGTGCATACAAGTGTGACTGTGAATTGGAGGGGCCAGACAGGCTAAAACTTGGGCAGAGGTCTGTGGTTGGACTTGAGCTACCCTAAAAGCCCTTCTTGGACTACCAGATTCGAGGAATAATCTAGTCTGTGTATTTTGTCAGAAAGCACTTCTTTGATTGTTGCTTGCAGTTCCTGTTTTTTTAATGAGATAGTATCATACCATAGAAACTTAAAGAGTACAATTAAAGTTTTAGTTGGGTATTTCTTACTGATGTGGCTCCATCTTGTAAGGTGTTGTCTTCTGTTTCTATCACTTTAGTATTATGAGAGCTTCTTATGTAGAAAGAAGTAACTGTGATAATGCTTTCCCTCTTGTTATGCTGTCAGGAAAAGTTTTTTTTTTTAAACAGAGTTGGGTAAACTGCATTTCATCATGACCTTTCTGGCACTGCTGATCTTACATTGTTTAGCAACCAGGACTTATTCTTGTGTGAGCTTATACCTTTCATTTGGCTTTTAATATTGGCTTAGAAGATACCAGAGAAGTAACTTTGCATTTCTTTGAGTCATCATGAACCTATCCAATATAGTAGTAAGAGCGCTTTTTCTTAGCAGCTGTCTGTCGTATAGTTCCGTGGACTGTTGTAGCAGTATGGGTGAGTTATTTATTTCAAAATTAATGTAGTTGATTATTTTTTAATATTATTTAATCTTGCTGCATTGCTTGTTTTTAATCAGGTTCTTTGCATGATCATGAGAAACATTACACAGAGGGAGAACAGGAAATGTAGAGCACTTAAGAAATAACTAGCAGTCATGTACCAGACATTAAACTATTAGAACTGGAAGAGAGGTTCTTGCGGTCGATTATACTGCTTGTCCACTAGAGGGACTCGGGAGCCTACTGAAGGCAGAAGGCACTTGGGTTCAGTTAGGGAATTCCTTACAAAGAGGCTTTTGAATATTTACTCACAAAAATAGTATCTCCAGTCTCCCAGGGCTAAATTATAGTTTCCAGACAGCACCCGAACACTTGAAGAGAGCTCTGTCAGTGTCTTATTAGTCGTTGAAGCTTCTAGATCTTCCCAGGCTCTAGCAGGGTGCTGGGACAGAGGCAGACAATCTCTGATGTGATCCTGGTTCCTGTTTGACTCCAGACGTGGCATGGAGACTTGAAGAGGTGCAGGCAGGATTTGTTGCAGATGTGCAGTTAGTCTCAATGTCGGTGGCACTTCTCCCCATGTCATGAGGCACTTAATGCTTTCTCCTGGTAAAATGAGGCAAGGCAATCATCAGGGCTTGTTACTATGCAACAGAGCTGGCTCATAGCTTAGCAGGCATAATGCTGCAAAGCAAATAAGGCAAAAGCATGGCAGGTACAATGGCTGAAAGCAATGAAGCAGAAGGACAATAAGGCAGAAGCAGAGAGAGAGCACTTTGTGTTTGCCTGCTCATCTGTTTTTTATCAATTCAACCTGAGACTAATGGCTCTTTGGCCACAGAGCTTACCCAATCAGAATGGCAGTTTGCCAGACGTGACTATATTAGGTAAAGTCAGGGCATAATTTTATCCTTTTAGGATAGAACACGAACAATTGTCTAAACATGTGCAGGTACCCTGTCTTACCAGAGAGAGGAGACTCAATGGCACCAGGCCTTTGTTTTCCTTTCCTGCAATTGCTTTCTCGAAAAGGAGAAAGAGAGAGCAGAAAACCTGTCTGGACAAACCAGGACATGTTTAGGCCTATTTTGGCCTTCTATGACCACTGTGTGATTTGGACCTTTTTGAAGTACCCAATAAAAGGAGCAGGTAGCAGACAAATTTTATTAATCTGTTTATTAATGGAGTTAACTGTTAAAATTATTTTGTATGAACTCATACCTGAGATTTGACAAATGCATTTTCTTTTTTCCCCTCTTTTATAAATGTGATACATTTTTTGCAGGTTTGGTTACATGTGATTTTGTTTTGTTTAATTTAACTGCATGGGTTTTTTTTAAGAATAACTATTATGGAAGAAAATGAGGAGCAATTAGAATAAAATATGTAAAGATTTTCCATACAGATTGACTGACAGTATTATGAAATCTTGTTTATTGGCTTGTTTATTGTTTGTAGAAAAAGTGCTTTCAGTTTCAGGAGTGATGCTCTTTTCCAAAAGCAGAAATGTCCTTTATGAGTTATCTGGAAACCTCAGAATACCAGCAGCTTTTTGTTTTCTGTCTGTCTGTGCTGTGGCTTTTTGAAGTGATCTTATGGAAAACTTAGAGTAATGTAAATACTTTACTGTGATATTGTTATGAATGGCTTATTAATGATGAACTATGATAACAGAATTATTACTCTTAATAACAGCAATAATTTTCTTAACATATTTACAGAGCCTTTATGCTCAGTTGTGTGAATAGATTACAGAATATGTACAGTGCATAGGGCAGTACCATACGATTTAGCAAACTAGCAAATAAACATTAAGCTTCTGGAGAGAGATCCTTGCAGTGCAATGTGCTGCTTGCCCTCTCGGGGGACTCGAGAGGCTCCTTTCTGCCAAAGCAGAAGGCACAACAGTTCCAGAGCAAACAGAACCAAAGCAAGGAGCTTTAAAAAAAAAAAAAAAAACGAAGGGACTTTTTAGAATATTTACTCACAAACTAGTATCTCTGGATGTCTGAGGCTGCATTATTGTTGTGGTAGGCCTAAGCAGGCCAAAATTGGCTTATACATGTCCTGACTAGCCCAGACACATTCTTCTGCTCTCCTCCTCCATCTGCTATGGGGAGAAGCAACTGCAGGAAAGAGGACAAAGAACCTGGAGCCACTGAGTCAAAGGACTCTGGCCTGCCCAGGCATGTTCTCCTGCTCCCCCACCTTTGGTCCTGGGGAGAAGCAACCATGGGAAAGGAAAACAAAAGCCCTGGCTTCAGCTAATGTCGTCAAGCTTGGCAAAGTGCCATTCTGATTGGCTAATTTATGTCCAAAGGCCCATCAGTCTCAGACTGTATTGATAAAAAGAGATAAACAGGTAGCATGGTATGCTCTGCTGCCTCATTGCATCTGGAACTGCCAGGAAACTCCACTGCCTTGAGTTTACCAGGAACAGGCTCTAAATGCCTGCAGGCACTCAGCCTGCACAGCCAGCCTGACATTGTGCCAAGCCTGCACATGGCATTGCATCCTGCCTGCCCCTCTACAAGGCTGCTGCTGAATGGGGAGTCAAGAGGAACCAGGGCAGAGACTGTGCCAGACTCCAGCTGCCTGAGAAAAGAGCCTGGGAAAACTCCAAAGCTTCTAAGGGCTTTGAGACCATCGACAGCAACTCCTCCTGTGCTTTGGGTGCTGTCTGATAACATCGTGTGAGGAAATACTTCAAACCTCTTGTAATCACTAATTGCCTTCTGCCATAAGCAGAAAGGAGCTTCCTGTGTCCATCCAGTGGCTAAGCAGGATAATGAACCACAAGTGGTGCAGTGACTGCAGGAACTTTCTCTTTCAGTAAAAATGTTTGCCTCTGCTGGGTACCTCTTACAGTGTTTCAGTTTTGCCTGTTCTCTGTGTGCATAAATTTCCAAACCCTGCGTTTCGAACCTTGTAAATAAGATTTCTGGCAAGATTAAATGTGAATTAACAATTTTTACAGTTATTAACAATCTCTGCCCGAATAACAAAATTAATATCTGTTATTAATTTTGCATAATTTGTAACAATTATAGTTCCAGACAGTACCCAAAACACTTGGAGGGGCTACTGTCAGTGGTATGATACCCATTGGAGGCTTTGGAGTTTCCCCAGGACCCTGGCATGGTACTGGGCCTTGCACATTCTTCTGACTTGGTTTTGATCCCTTCTGGGGCAGAGGGTGTCCTTTCCGGTGCTCTGGACTCCTCACGGAGGTTCACAGGTGCGCAGGCGTCTTGCGGCATGGCAGTAACCTGCTCCCTCTCACCATGCAGGCTGCGGTGAGGTCTCTCTGAGCTCTCAAGCTAGGAGCAGCTTGTTGCTTTCAATTCATGCTAAGGCTGGCCAGTTTCGGGCAGCTTTCAGCAATGATCCTTGCCTATGGCATGAAGACACTTAATGCCTCTCCCTGGTCAACTGGGGCATGGCAAAGTTTCCGGGTAGACAAACTTGAAGCATCAAAACCTATTGTTATGTAGCAAAGCTGGTTTGAAGCAGCAAGGCTTCCTGGTCCCCAAGGCAAATCAAGGCTTGGGTAGGCAAAGCAAGATGAAACATGGCAACAGCAAGGCAAAATAAGGCAAGGCAAAGTTGTTTACAGTTTTGCTCATATTTATCAGTTGCCTGAGTCTGATGGCTCCATTTGACCACAGATATCTGCCAATCAGAATGGCACTTTGCCAAAACTACCTGTAATCAGTTGAAGCCAGGGGCTCACTTTACCTGTATTTGGGGAAACAGGCCTGTGCATCAGGCAAGCATGTGTAGCTTGTTTACCACAGAAATGTGAACAGCAGCAGGCTAAGTGGCTCCAGGTCTTTTGTCCTTTTCCTGGGTTGCTCTCTGCTTCAGAAGGCATGGAGGAGGAGCAGGGACTATTTACAAGGTCTTGTAATGACAGGGCAAGGGGCATTGGGTTTAAACTGGCAGAGGGGAGATTTAGACTGGATGTTTGGAGGAAGCTCTTTATAGTGAGGGTGGTGAGACACTGGCACAGGTTGCCCAGAGAGGTTGTGGAGCACAGTATCACCCAATGTGATACTGTGCTCCACAACCTCCCTGGAGTTGTTCCAGGCCAGGTTGGACAAGGCCTTGAGTGACCTGTACTAGTGGTAGGTGTCCCTGCCTATGGCAGGGGGTTGGAACTGACTGAGCTTTGAGGTCCCTTCCAACGTTACCATTCTATGAGATCATACCTGGACAAACCAGGACATGTTAGACCTATTTTGGCCTTCTGTGACAGATATTTCCTTCATACAGTGTTCAAAAATTCTGAGTAAATTGGTGTTCAGTGACAGTTAAAATTTTAGTTCATGTACATTTATCAATTTATTTGAGAATTATGTCTGCCTGAAGTTTCAGTTTCGTTTCCCTGTTGTTTGCATCATGACAATGGTGATTTAAATTGTGTTTCTTGTAAAGCTGAAATGACTGCAAATTTTTATGGGCATGGCATTGTAATATGGTGCATGGATATTATTAATGCTTAATAGAGATAATGAAAGATAAAAATAACATGTACAGTGTGTAAGTCGTGGGAATACCCTGTTCTTGACAAACTGAGCTTTGAGTACAGATAAAGATGTTTGATTTTTTTAAAAAAAAAATTTTTTTATTCATGAAGAAAAAAAATCACACTATTACTTGTGTATATCCCACTTCCTGTAAGTCTGTGTGAGGTGTGTTGCCACTTCCCCTTCATAATGCTGTGTACAGACCTCAAGCTGAAACAGAATAGGTTTAGATTGGACATTAGGAAAACGTTTTTCATGGAGAGAGTGGTCAGGGACTGGAATGAGCTGCCCAGGGAGGTAGTTGAGTCACCGATCCTAGATGTGTTTAAGGGTTGTTTGGATGTGGTGCTTAGGGCTGTGGTTTAAGGTGAATCTTGTAGAGTAGGGTTTTGTGTTGGACTTGGTGATCCTGAGGGGCTTTGCCAACCTGCACGTTTCTGTGATCAGATCTGTTCTTTAAATGGATGCCTTCAGTGAACGCTCCCGGACTAGAACTTAGCTGGCTGCAAGTTAAGGACTGAAGCTCTGTTTACAGCTCAGCACAATGTACAAGCAGAGATAGACACAACAGACAGGAACAGTTACAGAAGTACACAAGTTGAAGGTAATACAGAAACACAACACCCCTCCCAAAAATCAGAGACCCCAGGAGGGGCTCCCAACCACCCTTCCATCTTCTCCCCACCCTTACACCTTATCCCAAGGTTTGCCTTACATGCAAGGTGAGTTTGAAGGATGGACCAGGGGGGTTAGAAGGAAAGTGGTTAGTGAGGTTACTCGGCAGAGAGAAGGGAGCCAGAAGCTGCTAGACTGCCCAATATGCTGTGCCTGAGAGAGACTGCAAGCCTAAGTGTCTTATCTTTTATTTTGTATTCTGTCTTATCCATCTCAGGAAGCCTATGAGTGAAGAAGACATCACCATTGTTTCCTTTTCACAGCCTATAGTATAATTTTCTCCATTAAAATATTCAAATTAGCCTCAAAACAGCACAATGTCGTATTTGGATACACTTCTTTCTTGGGAGAAGCAGACCTTGCTTTCATGGGCGGTATGCAGTAAGATTAGGCAAAAAGGTGTATATTGGATTTTCCAAAACTGCTATCTTGTGTGTAGAAATTTAGGAAAACCATATATTAGAAGCTCCTTTGAATTGTGTGGGATTGTGCAGTTGTCTTCTAAATAGCATCCACTGCTGGCTTGCTTAGAGAGCAGACTCAGAAAAACAGAGTTGAATCATCCTGTAAACTAAATGAGATCTTTCACAGTAAAATCATGTTAATGTAAGGAGTCATCTTAGCAGGTGCATGTTAAGTGTGTACTTGAATTTCTGAAATTAAGTATGCAGAGTCTTACTTGGGTGTTCTTGCTATTTCTGGAGCTTTAGTTAGCAAAACATAAACTAAACAAGTCTAGTCTTCCGATGTTGTTTCCCATCTCCCCTTACTGCACAATGATGCGTGCAAGAAATAGGGACTGTATGAGGCTCAGGTTTAGAAACTATAGAGAAGTGTGACAATAAAGATGCACTTTATGTACAATGTCACACCAGTGACAATCTGTGGCACTTCTCTAATGACATTCAAGTCTAGTGCTCAGAGAAAAGGACTTCTGTTGCCTTGAGAGACAAGCTCTTGGAATTTGATGAGCTGGGTTGCAGAAGGTCCCGGACAAAGCTGTATGCAGACCAGTATGATCTAAATAATGCTGATTTATTGAATATGAGGCAACAGTCAGTTGTCAAGGACCTTGTTGTGTAATGTAGATGTGCTCAGGATCTAAAAAAATAATTAACAATAAAATGTTTTCTTTTTTTTAAAGTGAAAGTCTCAGGTTTATTGCTTCGCTTTATAAAAGCAGCAGTCTGCAGGGCTCTGCAGTCACACTGAGGTTAAGCAAAAGAACCAAAAAACTACACATTTAAGAGATTTAAATGTGATTTATTGTGATGGTTTGGGAGTTCCCTGACATCCCCCCCCCACTTTGTAAAATCCTCCAGACTAGCTTCAGCCGGCTGGAAGTTAAGGACTGAAGCTCTATTTACAGCTCAGCACAATGGCCAAGCNCTCTATTTACAGCTCAGCACAATGGACAAGCAGAGATAGACACAACAGACAGGAATAGTTACAGACATAGACAAGTTAAAGGCAATACAGAAACACAATCCCCCTCCCAGAAATCAGGGTCCCCAGGAGGGGCTCCCAACCACCCTTCCACCTTCTCCCCACCCCTCTACCTTACCCCAGGGTCTGCCTTACGCTTGAGGTAAGTTTGAAGGGTAGGCCAGTGGGATTAGGAGGAGAGTGGTTAGTGAGGTTACTTACCAGAGAGGAGAAGGCAAAAAAAAAAGGCTAAAGAGCCCGAGACTCTCCAAGAGAGAGTCTTATCTATGTTTGTGTTCTTATACATCTCAGCAAGCCTATGAGTGCAGCAGACATCAGCAGCTTTTCACGACCTATAATATAATTTTCTCCATTAAAATATTCCAATTAGCCTCAAACCAGCACAAGCATACATTTTTATACTTTCTAACAGACTTCATGGGTTAGTTCATTGTTAAGCAATTGGTCCAAATCATTAAGGCACAAGCTCTGTGGCATTAAGCAATTGGTTAGTCTTATCTATACCAGCGCTTCCATGTGAATCTTTGTTTCTGCTTTAATCATCCTGTCGTTGATCTTCTCCTGGTGGAAGCTTGCAGCCAGTGTCCTTGCCCTTCAGATGAACCTTCATGTAGGCTGTGAAACTTTTCAGTTCACAATTACCTGTTAACACAGTTTGGATTGCTCACATGTGCATTTAATGCAAGGTATTCCTCTACAATGGATGACAAGACTTGCAGGCCTCTTGGTAGAAACAGAGGGCAATCTAATGTGCTGTGATCATCTTAGAATGCAAAACAAGCAATTTCTTAAGTCAGTTAATGAA
Organism: Eubucco bourcierii; assembly: GCA_013396675.1. Classification (NCBI taxonomy): domain Eukaryota; kingdom Metazoa; phylum Chordata; class Aves; order Piciformes; family Ramphastidae; genus Eubucco; species Eubucco bourcierii. The sequence goes on from VWZE01021585.1 coordinate 35,583, forward strand.
GTTTGAGCGATGTAGTGCTTTTGGTCAAGGTCACCTTGTACCTGGACTGATATTAGTCATAGAATCATAGAATGGTAAGGTTGGAAG
>VWZE01021587.1:2983-28805 GCA_013396675.1 Eubucco bourcierii
CTGACCCCTGAGGGAGCCACTTGGCACTGGTCTCCAGGTGGACATTGTGCATTGATCACCACTCTCTGCATGTGACCATCCAGGCAACTCCTTACCCAGTGAGTGGATATACTACCTGTTGTTATTTCAACGCTTCTCTACGTTTTTTTTTTACAATGGAAAGCAGTAAGAATTGCTATTATTAAATAACAATAATAATTGTTATTACATAAATTACACCTTGCAAGTTTCTCCTTAACCTAAGGGAAAAACAGGAGCCTTGTGAAAACTGACCATAAAAATATGTTCCAGTTATCAAATAAAAACACACTTTCCTCCAAGAGTTGTTGGCTTACTAATGTAAGAAATATTACATAGCAGGTTGATTTTCCAGCTTCCATTTGGCTTGTTTATAGTTCTATCAAAAGGGAAACATAGTTCATACATGAAGAGAGTCACACACTAGCTGCTGTGAGTTTAATGCTTCTCTACATATTTTTTTTGCAATGGAAAGCAGTAATAATTGTTATTACATAAATGTCTAAGTTGCTATATGCTAGCAGAGAAGCTTGCATCTGCAACAGAACACCATATAGGCAGGCTCATGTTAAAGCCCAGCCTAGTGTAGCACTGCAGGTAGTGTATATTCACTAGCACACTCTCTGACTCACACACATGAGCCCTTACTTCTGCACACTGCTCAGCCATCTCAGCTTCTCAGGCAGAGCTGGCAGTGCATTAGTGTCATGTATACTATTCTATATAGCTGAAGTGTCATGTATATACATCCTATACATGCCCTGTAGTGGTTTGTGGGGTTTTTTTGCCCTGTAGAGTTCAATTCCAATCACTGTTAGGAAACTTAACTATGTTGCTCAACAAATACCAAACACGTTTATTCCTGAAGAGTTAAACATATGCTAGCAAAGATGTGGTACTCAAGTCCACAAAGAAAAAGCATGGTAATGTTTTCCCTTTTTTTCCACTGGTAGTTCATTTCATAGCAATCATTCAGCCAGTTATTCAGAAATCCATTTTACAAAACCAGACTCCAGAGAATTGCAAGACTGCATCCCGAGCCATGGGCAGAGGAATCAGTGCAGCCTCAGCAAGTGTGCAGATGGCACCAAGCTGTGTGGCACAGTCAACTTGCTAGAGGGAAGGGATCCATCCAGAGGGAACTGGACAGGTGGGCCCAGGCCAACCTCAGGACATTCAACAAGGCCAAGTGTAAGGTCCTGCACCTGGGTAGGCACAATCCCAAGCACAACTCCAGGCTGGGTGGGGAATGGCTGAGAGTAGCCCTGAGGAAAAGGATCTTGGAGTCTGGGGTGATGAAAAGCTCAACATGAGCCTGCAGTGTGAGTGCAGCCCAGACAGTAACTGAGTGNTGGAGTGGGTTCAGGGGAGGCCATGAAGATGCTCAGAGGGCTGCAGCAGCTCTGCTACAAGGACAGGCTACAAGAGTTGGGGCTCTTCAGGCTAGAGAAGAGAAGGCTTCCAGGAGACCTGAGAGTAGCCTTCCAGTACCTGAAGGGGGCTACAGGAAGGCTGGAGATGGACTATTGAAAAGGTCTTGCAATGCCAGGACAAGGGGCAATGGGTTTAAAATGGCAGAGGGAAGATTTAGACTGGATATTAGGAGGAAGTTGTTTGCAGTGAGGGTGGTGAGACACTGGCACAGGTTGCCCAGGAAGGCTGTGGCTGCTCCCTCCCTGGAGGTGTTCAAGGCCAGGTTGGAAGAGGCCTTGAGTGACCTGTGCTAGTGGGAAGTGTCCCTGCCTATGGCAGGGAGTTGGAACTGGATGATCCTTGAGGTCCCTTCCAACCTTACTATTCCAATATTCTAGAAGAACTAGGGACTAAAAATTAGCTTGTTGGCATACTGCATTGGTCAGCAATTTTCAATTGCTCAAAAGCAACTGAACAGAACACAGTCTCCAAGAACACAAAGTAAGACTGGTAGCACCTTCATATGAAAGGTTAGAACATTACTCCAACAGCAGAAACAGAACCAAGTCTGACAAGTGATTAATAGCTTTGACTCACACTATGTATCTGAAATAGGCAACTAAAATAGCTTCTGGTATTCAGCCTGCCTCACAGATGTTCTCTAATTTATCTCAAAAAGAGTTCAAGTTTGCCCACCTGAATATCCAATAACACTGCCAAGCCAAGTTAGAAGTTTCAAACCAAAGCTCTGATGGGCAACAATAGATGAATGCATAACTTGTACTTTCAATGGCTTTGTCTGACGACTGGTATTTCTCTTAGGAAGGAAAAAAAAGGCAATGCATGTTGAAGTGAAAACTAGAAAGGCTTTCTGGACAGAAACACAACATTCCTGTTGTTAAATAACTTGTAGTATTAATAAATGTTCTCACTACTAAACACTTACATAGGGAAAAAACAAACCCAACAATATGTTTACCCTATTAATATTTGAAGGATCTTATTATGCAGTATCAACACATTTAGGGCAATCCATTTTTCACTCCTGGCCTCTTATCACTGCACACACCAATCTGCTGCATTTCACTGATAAGCAATCCCGTGCACAACCTAACAGCTGTGCATACTTGTTCCTCAGAACAGGATGTGTAACGTCATGCAGCAGTCCACCAAGGAAAGAAACTCTTAGCCACGTACAAAACTACAAATGGAAGAGAGACAAAGCAAGAATTAAAGCATTTTGCCTCATCTCTGCATTAGAACTTGTCATAGTTATGACACTGAAGTAATTTGTTGACTGCACAGGTGGAAAGTTAAAAGTGTTGCACAACTTTATCTTGAAAGATGTTCATGTTTTCAAGATGCCTTAAATAGTTTAAAGCCAAAAACTCTAGCTGCAGCATTTGCTTTTCAGTGGTAGCAGGATTACACATGAACTACTTATTTCACATGAGCATGGACTGCACTGCAGTAGTTAACAGACAAATAAATAGCAAGTGACCATTCTCATGTTCTTACATGGAAGAACACTGATAGATAGGGATTATGAACGCACACACACGCGCATGCACACACGCACAAACACACGCGCGCGCACACAAACGCGCGCACACAAACGCGCGCACACAAACGCACACACACAAACGCACACACACAAACGCACACACACAAACGCACACACACAAACGCACACACACACACGCACACACACACACACACACACACACACACACACACACACACACACACACACACACACACACACACACACAAACACACACACACAAACACACACACACAAACACACACACACAAACACACACACACAAACACACACACACAAACACACACACACAAACACACACACACAAACACACACACACAAACACACACACACAAACACACACACACAAACACACACACACAAACACACACACACAAACACACACACACAAACACACACACACAAACACACACACACAAACACACACACACAAACACACACACACAAACACACACACACAAACACACACACACAAACACACACACACAAACACACACACACAAACACACACACACAAACACACACACACAAACACACACACACAAACACACACACACAAACACACACACACAAACACACACACACAAACACACACACACAAACACACACACACAAACACACACACACAAACACACACACACAAACACACACACACAAACACACACACACAAACACACACACACAAACACACACACACAAACACACACACACAAACACACACACACAAACACACACACACAAACACACACACACAAACACACACACACAAACACACACACACAAACACACACACACAAACACACACACACAAACACACACACACAAACACACACACACAAACACACACACACAAACACACACACACAAACACACACACACAAACACACACACACAAACACACACACAAAGTGTATTTGCAGTTTCACACTTGGATTCCATCAGCAGCAACACCCACAGCTGTAATGTGAAAGACACAAAATTCCTAGTACAGGAGAAAAGCTGAAGAGTGGGTACCAGTGGCCTGAGCTGGCATGCAATTCTGAGAGATTTTATATTTCAAGATCCTGATCCGATTGTGTTTTGTGCAGGGATAAGTTGCCAAGGAAGTTCTTTTCAGGAAGTTATTTTAGTAGAACAAATGAACAGGACAACCAGCAAAGCATCAAGCTGTATTTTGACATCTCTTCTGTGCAGACTGTAAATAGCACATCCAATGCTTCCTATTATTAAAATTTAAGGAGTTAGTACTGTTACTACAAAATTGTGTAGTAAAATCTTTTTTTTAAATGAAGATGAGGCAATTAAGTAGATAATTTTACTTACCACTATTACTGATTTTGCTTGATCACAGTACTGGAAGTCTCCGTATCGGACAGACCTACGCCCCTTAAATTTGTAAAGGAATAACATTACCATCAGCTTCTAAAGTTCTCATGTTGTAGTTTACATTAGTTTGAAAGACAGCAAAAGTTTCAGATGCAGATTAACCACTGTTGGTTTTCACTTTCTGAAGTACTCTATACAACTACATACTTGGATTTCCAACTACTTCTAAAAGGAAAGTAAAATCATAACAATATAGGCAGTTACCCAATATATTAAGGTTTCCCTGCTGAACACTGCTTTCAAGCTGCAAGCACCACACTTTTTTTTACTTAAAATACTGAAAACTTATCATTAGTGCTGACATGGCAAGTTTTGGTGGGTTTGAAAAGATACTTCAGACATTTCAATGCCTTTTTAAAAAGCAGGTATTAAAGCTAATTGGTCTGCTGAAACATGCAACTAAAGCATGTTGGTTTATTTCAAAACTGGAAGTTTTCTAATCTTTCTACACTGTCAGTACATACATTAAAATACATTACAATAGTATTTCTGCCCTGGAGAGACCTTTTCTTGAGTAGTGTGTTCAGTTTTGGGCTCTCCTGTTTAAGAGGGACAGGGATCTGCAGGAGAGAGTCCAGCTATGAGGACAATGAGGGGAGTGGAGCACTGCCTGGTGAGGAGAGGCTGAGGGCCCTGGGGCTGCTTAGTCTGGAGAAGGCTGAGAGGGAATTTAATCAATGTTTATAACTATCTGAGGGCTGGGGGTCAAGGTGGGGTGGAAACAGGCTCTGCTCACTGCTGCCTGGGATAGGACAAGGAGCAATGCATGGAAGCTGCAGCACAGGAGGTCCCAGCTCAACACAAGGGGAACTTCTTGCCTGTAAGGGTCCCAGAGCCCTGGCACAGGCTGCCCAGAGAGGCTGTGGAGCCTCCTTCTCTGGACCCTTTCAAGGTCTGGATGTGTTCCTGTGTGCCCTGAGCTGCATTGTCTGGTCCTGCTCTGGCAGGGGTTGAACTGGATGACCTCTTTGGGTCCCTTCCAAGCCCTGCCACCCTGTGATGCTGTGATTCCATTTATAATGTATTACAGACAGAATGGCTTACTGAGACTTTAGATCTGGTCTGATGCCAAATCATTGTTTCAGGCATAACCTTTTGATTTCTTCCACATACAAACACACAAATGCACGTGTGGGTATATGTGTATATACACATACATGTGTGTAATTGGAAGTAGGAAAAACATCTCCAAAGTGGATCCTACAATACATAGCATGTGTTCAAGTCATGATATATAGGGATCAGACAGGAATCTTAAGGTTACTGACATAACAAAAATAAGAGTTGTATTCAGTATGTAGTGATCATGAACTAATGTTTCTTTCCAAATGCTGTATGAAACACTTTACCTCTTCCTGCCATTACCATCTGACAATTATGAACAAGATCTGAAATTTTTAAACTGCACCAACAGTTCCATGAGCACCACAAGAAAAGCAATTATGGATCTTATCTTTCACAGCTCACCAGCATTACTCTGAGAAGTATTTCTCAATCCTCGAGCAAATAAAAGGGCTCTTCCAGTGTCAGCTCCCTGGTGTGCAGCAAGGGATGAGCTAAAGCTGCTGCCTGTCCTTGACAGAGTGAGACACTCTGCTATCTACACTCACAAGACTGACTGAAGGGGATTCTCTCCCTTTGCTCTGCTCTCCTCAGACCCCATCTGGAGTCCCTGTGCTGGGGGCTCCAGAACTGCACACAGAAGGACATGGAAGTGTTGGAGCCAGTCCAGAGGAGGCCATGAAGATGCTCAGAGGGTTGCAGTAGCTCTGCTATGAGGACAGGCTACAAGAGATGGGGTTCTTCAGGCTAGAGAAGAGAAAGCTTTGAGCAGACCTTAGAGTAGCCTTCCAGTACCTGAAGGGGGCTACAGGAAGGCTGGAGATGGACTATTGAAAAGGTCTTGCAATGGCAGGACAAAGGGCAATGGGTTTGAAGTGTCAGAGGGGAGATTGAAAGTGGATGTTAGGAGGAAGTTGTTTGCAGTGAGGGTGGTGAGACACTGGCACAGGTTAGCCAGGGAGGTTGTGGGGGTGTTCAAGGCCAGGTTGGAGGAGGCCTTGAGTGACCTGTACTAGTGGGAGGTGTCCCTGCCTATGGCAGGGGGTTGGAACTAGATGATCTTTGAGGTCCCCTCCAACCTTACCATTCTAAGTTTCTATGATTCTCTGAATGGAGTTACTCTGAAAAATATATTCAGTATTAGGTCTGATTTGGACTGGCCAACCAGTTAGAACATTTTAGGGTGACCTGACACAGTGCTCCAAACCATTAACCACACCCTTTGGCAAAACAAACAACTCTAAGTGTAGCTATATCAAGTAAACACTAGAGTAAGTATAATTAAAAGTTCTAACAATTAACTGACTTACATCTCTGTCTACTGTTGTTGCAAAACCAATCGCTTCCTTCTGTGTGCAGTTGACAGCCTTCTGAAGAGTATAAATAACTTGTTCATAGGTGTGGACTTCATCATTAAACAGCATGCAGTAGTAAGTGTCACTCTTCTCACTTCAAAGCAAGGATAGAATTTGTGTCATTCAAAGTAATGGTTGCTTTGGTTTGTTTTAAACAACTTCTAGTTTAACAAACCTTTCCCCACAAGCAAGACAACGCAAGCCTGGGCTTCCTTTGCTGTACATGAGTATCTGCCAGCAATGTGAAAAGGACTGATTATCCCTAGCTTCTGCAGGAATGAGTAACTTTCCTTTGGAATTAAGTCCAAAATGAGCACAATCTTAGGACAAAACTTAAGTCCAAGTATTTTTGAACATTTGCTGATTATGAATGGATAGTTTTGTGCCAGGGAAAACCTACTTCCTTCCAACGCAACTGTACTCAAGACCCCACAGCTTCTTAGAGATTTCACCAGTTTCATCCTTTTGCCACAGATGTCTCCCTAGTATTGCACAATAAAAACTTGGCAGACTTAAAAAAACCCCAACTCCACAATCCTCAAAACCACAACTTACTAAGCTTACACAGATGCAGTGCTACCTCTCAATTCCCATCACTTATTTATGCAGCATCCTCTTACAACCAAAGACAGCAACAAGATATTACAAATGCACAACTGCATTACAATACACTTAAACATTCTGTAATGCTTCAAAGTTTGCAGTAAGTGGATCATAAAAACCACCAAAAAAGAAAAAGCCCTGTGCCATCAGAATTTCAGTAAACTTTGATCTTAAGAAGTTAACCTGCCACATCTTCTAGGGTATTGTATTTCCTAATATTTCCCTTCCAATATTCAGAAAGTGAAGGCATCACAAAGATTGCTACGGAGAGAAATCAGCTGTATAATCACAAATGTAAAAAATACTGAGAAGAACAAATCTATTAGAATTATTTTAGTCCATTGACTACAAAATCCCTGGCAATTGGAGGAAAGGCACAAAAGATACTTAAATTCAGAATATTTACTGCTGTAAACAGCTGAAAGCCTTTAAAATGCAGAAGACAAATACCAGACTTACCTCATCTCTAGGCCAGGCAATTCATTTTCCTTTTCCCATGTTAATATATCTACAGCATATTTAAATGTGATGGCAAAAATATTATAAGCTCTTGCTACCATATCTTCTGGTAGGTGTACAAGAGGATCCTGGAAAATAAATACAAATAGCATTTGAGAAATTAAATGACATGCAAACCACAAACTGTCAAATTTGCATTTCTCTCTGTCAAAGACAGACACATCTTTAAATGACTACTTTTGAAAGGAAGAGTCAATACCAATTCTGTTTTCTTTCTACCGTTCTTCAGTCCAATCACTTTAGCAGTCTTAACATTCAGTACCTAAATATTAACTTGCCTTTGATCATGGAATCATAGAATGGGAAGGTTGGAAGGGACCTCAAAGATCATCCAGTTCCAACCCCCTGCCATAGGCAGGGACACCTCCCACTAGTACAGGGCACTCAAGGCCTCATCCAACCTGGCCTTCAACACCTCCAGGGAGGTTGTGGAGCACAGAATCACCCAATGTGATCAAAGATCACATTGGGTGATTCTGTGCTCCACAACCTCCCTGGGCAACCTGTGCCAGTGTCTCACCACCCTCACTGGAAAGAACTTCCTCCTAACATACACTTTCAATCTCCCCTCTGACAATTCAAACCCATTGCCTCTTGTCTTGGCATTACAAGACCTTTTCAAGAGTCCACCTCCAGCCTTCCTATAGCCCACTTCAGATCCTGGAAGGCTACTCCAAGGTCTCCTGGAAGCCTTCTCTTCTCCAGGCTGCAGAGCCCCAGCTCTCTCAGCCTGTCCTCACAGTAGAGCTGCTGTAGCCCTCTGAGCATCTGTGTGGATCATTCACTTAAATTTTCTTACACTTCTCCATTTTCATTTTCACCATTTCCACTTCTGCACACCTTCTAAGACAACTCTTCTGAAAAAGTTTTAAGCCTCAGCATTATTAAAATCTGCTTCTTCCACAAGGCCTTCAAAAACAGTTTGAAATCTACTTACCAATATTAGTAAACTGCAGAACACAAACAACTAAGCAGCTATTGCCTTGATTTATATGCAGTCCACTTAAGAGGTGGAATATCCAAGCTTACACAAGATTCAGCACACTGGGATCAAGATTTATGGAGGACATCTCTCACATGCTGTGGTATATAAATAATTGAATGCTTAAATGTGACCAGGTATTTTAGAACCATCTGCCTAGATCTCACTGTTTGCAGGCAGTTGTTCCCCTTTGGTACATGGGCCATGCACCCACTTGTGCCTATTCTGCACTCTCCAGGGTCCCCTCCATTTGATATCTGCACCAGTCACTATAAACTTGTCCTTCTTTCTCTGCCAGGGCAGAATGGTTGCTGCTGCAGGTGGAGAAACTGAAATGAGGAGGGGGAGGAAGAGGAGTGCTGCCTTAGTCTACAAATAAGAATCACTGCCAACTCTGAATCAGGCTCTAGAAGTACCACTGCCATTTCCTTCCAATCCATTTCAAGGGATTTGTGGGTGAATAGAGAACATAAAAATCTTCTCTGAGAGGATTCTACTTCTTCTATTTCAATTTTGTTGACGTTCAGAAGAAATAGTCCTTCTTCTACAAAGCTGGAAAGAGACCATGGCACACTTTGCAGGTGACCTGGACATACACTACACATTGGGTCACTGACTCAATTTATCATTCTATTTTGCAGTGTATGTAGCAGTTAGCCAATTAAAATATTCAACAGTAGTCCAATTTCTATTTTAGGATTACCCAGTACCAAATTCCACCACAATAATCTTCTCAGAACTTAAGTTTGCATTCCCTACAGGAGGCCCTTGACAGTCAGCAATGAACCCACACTAGTAAAGTTCATCCACACACACCCCCAGAATTCTTTGGGAATACCTGGAATTATAGAGTGGTAAGGTTGGAAGGGACCTCAAAGATCATCTAGGCAGGGACACTTCCCAGGTCACTCAAGGACTCATCCAACCTGGTCGTGAACACCTCCAGGGAGGTTGTGGAGCACAGAATCACCCAACGTGATCTTTGATCATGTTGGGTGATTCAGTGCTCCACAACCTTCCTGGGCAACCTGTGCCAGTGTCTCACCACCCTCACTGCAAACAACTTCCTCCTAACATCCAGTCTCAATCTCCCCTCTGCCACTTCAAACCCATTGTCCCTTGTGCTGTCATTGCAACACCTTTTCAATAGTCCCTCCCCAACCTTCCTGGAGCCCCCTTCAGCTACTGAAGTTTAACAGGAATGTTAAACAACTGCCATTCTCTTTCTTGGCTCCATTTAAAACTTACCTAGAGAATAGAAAACTGCCAGGCACCACAAGCTAAGACAAACCTTAAGCAGCAGCACTGCCTGCATTCCCAGCACTGTCAAAGACATATCTGGGCAAGGCAGAAAACAGGCTCACATAATGCTCAACAAATGATCCTTGAGCTACCTCAAAACCAACACTGCATAACATAAGACATCTCAGCCTCCATCACTCATGGAAGAAATGCAAAGCCTTCTCAAGAGCTTAATTTTTATGTCAGTCACTCACTGTGTGACACCTCTGGACACAGAAGTAGCAGTCCACCCAAGATTTCAGAACAAGAGTTTTCTACGGTTGCTGGCTGATGTAAACTGGCATGTAAATCAAGTGATGAGCACATGCAGCAGTGCTAGAGTCTTAGGGTTGAGATAATGAGAACAGAGTTTAGAAGAGCTGCTGTCACTGCTAGTACAGTTACAGCTGCTTCACCTGAACCACCAGATCAGCAAAATAACTACAAATATTTGCCTTACATTTTCCCTCCAACAAAAAAGTAACACAGAAATTATACTATGTAAGTACAGATGGAGTGGCTAGACCAAAACCCAAACTATCCACTCTCATTCCTGAAATGATCACAGCTTACACTCTTCACTTACTATCTCTCAAGGACAGAATGCTCCTCTGGTTTCCACTAACTTATGACAATAATACTCCCCACATCAAAGATGACATCTGCAATCTTAAAGTCCACTGAGTATTTTTCCCCTCCACAAATGTGTTAAATTTCCTTTTGAGCATATGTAAGCCTTTAATAACAATGGTTTTCTGTAATAGATAGTCCCACAGCTTGAAGTCATACTGAAAGTAGCAGGTCTTTTTGCATTTAGCATGCCCAAGCTGCTATCCCATAAGAAATGGTTGAGGTATGTTCTCTATTTACTTTCTCCATACAAATAAGCTTTTACAGACCTCTACTTTGTACCTTCACCACATCTGATTTAAAATCTGTGCACTTTACTGCAGCAAAAATCAGAACATATGCTGCACAGACAGCTTCATTTGGCTTCTTCATGATTATACAGAGATTATTTTTTTCCTCACTTGGCAGACTCTCTCTACCTTTCAGAGTAAGACAGAGAAAACAAAGAAACAGACCTGGAGCTACAGAGGCAACCAAGAACATACAAAATGAAGGCTTCAAGTAGAAAATGTCTTTCTAAATAACTCCTTAAGTTTGAACATTTTGTGTAGCACACAGAGTCAAATACTACTATTACATTTCATCCTCTCTCTCATGTAAGGCACAGAAGACCAAAACCAACCTCATATATACATGAAATTTGTGTGTACACACACATACATGTAGTCAACGTTCTGAGACACCTCAGTTGCTATTACCTCTTCTTCTGCAGTCTCTGAAGTGTTCAGTTCATGCTTTTGACAGTAAGGACCTTCCTTCCAAGCTTCTGTATCACCACAGTCACAGAAACCTCCTCCACCTGATGTTGTCATCTAAAATTATTTCAAAACAATTCATGCACATACATAACTGCACATTAAGAACTGGGTAGTCCTACCTAAACTACAAAACCACAAATACCTGACAGCTTTAGACAGTACCCTGCTAAAGCAGCAGCAAAAACATGTCTGGTTCTATGATAGCTGAAAGCTTATCTAATTGATCTGTCTACACAAAAAACTTCTCTTCAAACACCAAACACCTCTATTCCAACCCACCTCTGGGTGGCTGTGGGTTCTTCCTGATTTTCAATCTTTCTGAACCTATTTGCAATGCCATCCCCATCATTTCCAATTGAAACAAAGCTAAATCATTTCATATAGCACTGTTACACAGTGAGTTAAAAAAAAAAAAAAAAGTGCTCTTTACAGGAGCAAAAGGAGTTTACATACAAAAAATAGCTTCAGGTAAGTCTTAGTAATCACAGGAAAAAAGTATCTGAAAACTGTAAAGATGTCATTTATATTGATTCAATAAAATCTATTTTAAAGCTAGGGTGATCTCAAATTAATCAGTGTAGTAAAACTCCTTTGGAGCCACAACTATTGACTGATGCATAGAATCCAGATTTACAGGAAGACTGCCATGGTAGTTTTCACTTAGCTTCCTAGTTTAAAAACACTCTAAGGACTTCTTGATTTTGTTTGTAGAGGCTTGGGGGGTTTTTTAACTAATCTGTACAACTACTAGCAATATATTACTAAAACAAACAGCATCTACAGTTCTAGTTCTCCATTTCAGCTTCAAGGACAAAACAAAAATCCAGCTGCTGTACAGTCTGATAAGTCATAGACATTTAAAGGAAGTAAGTTTCAAATAAAAGTGGTTTCTTAACAGAATTTTTTAATAATACCATTTAAAAAATAATCAAACATCAAGGTCAAGACAAGTCAAAAAGTAATGCTGTAAAATTCACTGAAGCACATGTTAAAAATAACATTCTCCTGTCTGTAAGCTTAACTGTTCTGCATTAACTTTAACTACTTGATGTTTTGAAGGGTTAGCTTTCAGAATTTACATTTAGATCAAAACACTCAAGTTCTTGTAAGATTACTACAGAAATAGTTTCGAGCTTGCTGTTCCTCCAAGATTTCAAAGTTATTCTTAAACTTTAAACAAGGAGTTTCACACACACAGAGAATTATTAGTGACTAGATGATACATTGCAGCAGTATTACTAACCCTGTATCGGTGATCTCTGTGAATACTGCCAAGAAAGCACTCCATGCATAACACACAAGTTGGGTCAACTGCACAGTCTCTGGAAACAGCAACAAAGCAGAGGCAGGGAAGGGAAGAATTAAATTAGTTTGTCTTCAATTACAGATTTTACAACAGGTAAGTTTCAAGTATCACCAATGTGAACCTTCTGCCTAATGTCTGTGTTATTCTGAAAAAGGAAAGGGATGACTTCCAATGAGGTGGGAACAAATGAAAAACAATTGGGGGGAAAAAAAAAAGAATCTGTTAACAGAAGAGGCTTTAAAATGTTGTTTGGACAGCATTTACATTTTGGCAACATAGGCATTGCCTTCAAGAGATATGTATATAAGTAAACATGAATTACAGAACACAGTACAGACAGGTAAACATTATAAACAATTATAGAGTGTAAGTATTAAGAATCTCCAGCAATCAGAGAAGACCATTTTCATCATACACTGTAAATAAAGACAGCACACAACATACTAGACTAAACCTCTGCTTCTAGATGTAGTCCTACAACCTGATTGAAGAGGTCTGTGCCGGTTTGAGGCTAATTGGAATATTTTAATGGAGAAAATTATACTACAGATTGAGAAAAGGAAACAATGCTGATGTCTGCTTCACTCACAGGCTTGCTGAGATGTTTAAGCAGGCAAAACACAGATAAGTCAGTCTCTGGGGCACACTGTCTCAGACTGTCTAGCAGCTTCTGGTTTTTCTCCTCTCTGTCGAGTAACATCACTAACCACTTTCCTTCTAACCTCCCTGGCCCACCCTCCAAACTCACCTTGCACATAAGGCAAACCTTGGGGTAAGGTACAAGGGTGGAAAGAAGGTGGAATGGTGGTTGGGAGCCCCTCCTGGGGTCTCTGATTTCTGGGAGGGGAGTTGTGTTGCTGTATTCCCTTTAACTTGTCTATGTCTGTAACTGTTCCTGTCTGTTGTGTCTATCTCTGCTTGTACATTGTGCTGAGCTGTAAATAGAGCTTCAGTCCTTAACTTACAGCTGCCTGAGTCTAGTCTGGGTCATTTTACAAAGTGTGAGGGGCAGGGAACTCCCAAAAACCATCACAAGGTCCAAGACAAATTTCCTCCACCAAGACAACAGAGACTGTAATAAAGTCCTGTCTACTAGCACTGCTAGGCAGGATGGTCTGAATAGCAGCAGACTAAAACTCAACCTATGAGAGCTAGAAGTAATATTTTTAGAAAAAGGGTTAAGCAAATGAATAAGACAATTATGCATTGCATTTAACTGCCTCCCTGAGCAACACTGAAAATACATAAACCTAGGTAATGCAACTGACTTCAAGACACCTCAAAAGCAAATCAGGTTTTGCAATATAAAAGTAAGTACCATAAGAATGAATGTTTTATCATAGAATCATAGAATGGTAAGGTTGGAAGGGACCTCAAGGATCATCTAGTTCCAAGTCCCTGCCATAGGCAGGGACACCTCCCACTAGTACAGGTTACTCAAGGCCTCATCCATACTGGCCTTGAACACATCCAGGGAGGGAGCATCCACAACCTCCCTGGGCAATCTGTTCCAGTGCCTCACCACGCTCACTGTAAAGAACTTCCTCCTAACATCCAGTCTAAATCTCCCCTCTGCCAGTTTAAGCCCATTGCCCCTTGTCCTGTCATTGCAGGACCTTGTAAATAATCCTTCCCCAGCCTTCCTGTAGGCCCCCTTCAGATACTGGAAGGCTACTATCAGGTCCCCTCGAAGCCTTCTCTTCTCCAGGCTGAAGAGCCCCAACTCCCTCAGCCTGTCCTCATAGGAGAGCTGCTCCAGCCCTCTGATCATCTTTGTGGCCTCCTCTGGACCCGCTCCAACACTTCCATGTCCTTCCTGTGCTGAGGGTTCCAGAGCTGCACACAGTACTCCAGGTGGGGTCTGACAAGAGCAAAGTGGCAGAATCACCTCCCTTGCCCTGCTGGCCACGCTTCTCTTGATGTAGCCTAGGACTCGGTTTATGATCCCTATTAAGACAGTAATTTTGAGAAACATCTTTTTTCTTTCAAAAAGAAACACCAGAGAGTCAACAAAAAGTTATCCATGAGAATTCTCTTAATTTCATTTCACCAAATAAATTAAACCAAGTAATCACTGACAGATACTCAGACAACCCTGACTCACTATGCATAAAATACTATTTTCTCCAGAAGAGCCACTAAAAATAACAAAGCAAAATCATACAAAGCTGTTCTGATTTGGAGTAATTTATGTTTATGACTTTTCTTTTGTTTTGTTCATTAAAGAAAATAGTCAAAAACATCCTTATTGCAACAATATGGCTACAAAAGTGAGACTGGTTTGGAAGATGCTGGGTACTGATTCTCCTGAGTCATAAAAGTGTGGCAATAAGCTTACAAACTCAGTACCCTTCACCAAGTAATTTCTCAGACAAATAAAGGTGCTTATACCTAAAGCAGAGGCAGACATGTGAGCTTCACAGTTCCACAAAAATGTCACTGCTTTTAATGTATTTCATAAGCTCAGAAAACAATTGTTTTCAGTATCCTACAGAACTTCAAATCAATTATTTTTCATTATCAGCTGGATGTCAAAGAAAATGAAGACACAAGAAATAATAGTCATTTTACACTTGTGTTCAGTATTTAATTGAAAGGAGATGAAACTCCACCTTGATGCCACCAGCAAAATTATTCTGTATTCTCTGTTGACCCTGACATGAGTAAAAGATTGGACAACCTACCTACATATCCTTTCTAACATGGATGATGATTGCACTGCTGGATTTAAACGGGTTTTTTTTTCCTGAAACAAAGACCTTGAATGTGAGGAGTACATTTACTCCCTCTCTAAATTCTACACCACTGGATTGCATTATACTCTACTTTCACAGTATCCTCAAGTATATTCTTCACATGTTGAGTTACTGATCTTGAAAAAGCAAGTATTTACAAGAAATTAAGCTCTCATAGATTTTGTTAGTCCATATGATGAGAATTTGATCATTAACATGCTACTTCTAGACTACAATGTAATTTGTAGTTGTAAGGTTTGGGGTTTTAGTCATTTGGAACAAGGTTTCATGAAAAGGTATTAAATCATCTGTGGAAATTCTTTCTATAGTCTCTCATAGTCTTCAGTGTTCCCAGATGTCTCCACTTTCTCATAGGTTGGAAAGAAGGACCTAAGAACACCTGAGAGGAGATGGGCATTTTCCTACTAGTTGGAAGTATTTAAAGTATCCACCAGTTTAATCTCATCCCTCTCAAGAGAGGTCTCAAAACACTGCAAAAACTACCCATTGTAAGTGACCATTTGTGATGGTTTGGGAGTTCCCTACCCCCCACCCCCCAATTTATAAAATCCCCCAGACTAGACTCAGCCAGCTGAAAGTTAAGGACTGAAGCTCTATTTACAGCTTANAGAGTCGCCAGCAGGGGCTCCCAACCACCCTTCCACCCTCTCCCCACCCCTGTACCTTACCCCAGGAGGATGGGCCAGGGGGGTTAGAAGAAAAGTGGTTAGTGAAGACTATTGGCAGATAGAAGCCAGAAGCTGCTGGACTGCCCGAGACACTGTGCCCCCAGAGAGAGACTGCCCTATCTAATGCTTTGGTTTCTTTTCTTAAGCATCTCAGCAAGCCTACGAGTGCAGCAGACATAACCATGTTTTCCTTTCACAGCCTGGAGTGGAATTTTCTCTATTAAAATATTCCAATTAGCCTCAAACCAGTACACCATTCAAACAAAAACACAGCAGAGGAACCTTGTTAAGTATCAGCCAAGAAAGCCACTAAGGTAACACTGATTCTAGAAAAAAAAAGAGAGCACTAGAGAATAAAATTACTCAACAATCATTCTTTCCCTGTAAGTGAATAGGATGGAAAATAAACCCTTGAAACAAGACAGATATTTCCTTCCTCTGTCACTCCACCAAGTGTTCAACTGTCTGAGGCAGTGGTAGAACCCATACAAATTAAGAAGAATCTGTGACAGAGAGCATGCAAATTAAACTTAGACTACAGATGGTCAGTAATAACCTGTCTTGAGACTGAGGATTTTTTCAATACTTGCAATTGGTTAATAACTTACTGTCCTCTTCCATGTAAAATGATATTTTGAGAGAGACACAGGACCAACACTAGCAACTGATATTAAACACCCCAACTACATGCATATACACCTGCCTGCTTACTTTTCATTAAAGCCCTTCAATCACACTGATGGTTCATGCCAATCTTGCATTCTGTACAGAAAGCACTCTGTATTACAGTCATTAATACTTTCTCATTTACCAATCTGCAGTGCTAATTTTCCCCTGGTCCCATGAAACATTGCAAGGTTACTTGGAAAAAAAAATATATTTTTTTTTTATATAATAGGGTTGTTTGGTTTTTTTTTTTCATTAGGACAGGATAATCTTACTGAAGAACAACCCACAACTTCACAGACTATGACTATTTGACAGTTGAACTACCTGCAAGAATATGTAGGCTCTCCCACTTTAAAAACACGGCCACAGAGATGGGAAGGTTTGTTTGCTTGCTCAAGCTTCGGAAAACCAAACGCAGGATCTTCGCCACAGAGATACCATTCCATTGGTCCCAGCAAAACGTGCTGTGTCAGCATGTCTTCTCTTTGTGGGGCAGGGTTAGGACCCCTGCAGTAAATTTTTGGTACATAATAGGCCAGATGCTGGTATACTTCTTTCTGAAGGTCATTTGCTTGCAGCCATTTCTTTTAAAGAAAAAAAAAAAAAAAAAAAGGAAGGAGAATGCAAATTGTTCATTAATAAAACCTCCAAAGTTCTATTCATCAGGATTACTATTTCTAAATGAAAAATCCAAGGGGTTGGAACTAGATGATCCTTGAGATCACTTCCAACCTTACTATTCTATGATTCTACATTGCAAAACTAAAAAGTCATGCTTCCTTCTAAGAGTTACATCTACATCCAGATGATAACAGAAGACAGACATTAGGGAAAGGAGTAACTTGTTTTCCTGCTTGCACATTTCATCCCTTTGCCACACAAAATTCTTCCAAAAACCCCACAAGATTGAATAGACCAAATTCTGTAAAATTCTCCTCTGGGATGCATCACCAATAACTTTTAGGATAAGGCCTAGACTATGCTGATTGCATTTCTTTGGAGTGCAGACTGATGCTGCCCCCAGGGGGGCACAAAGGAGCTTTGGAAGCCTGGAGTTGGCAAGGAACAGGCAAAGATAAAGTACAAGGAGAATGGCAAACACAGCATTAGGTAACATTCTCTCTTATTTAAGTTCAACAAATTACCCATGAAAATGAGGGGATTTTGGTTTCTCCTACCACCAAAATAACTACTACAAGCCACTGAAAAACCTCACAGCTCTTTCTAGGGTTGTTTTCCTTGTATATATACACACCATACACACCACACACACAGAATAAAAATTTAAATCCTCTAGGGTAACAATTGTTTTATTTTTGTTTTATGGATTACAATGTTATAAAGGTTTGTGCTGTAAATTAAGGCTGCAAGGTTTAATAATAATGGGAAGTTTTAATAGTGATAAATGGAAGCACACACACAGAGCAAGTGTGCATTGATTAAATCCTGTGTTACATAAACAGCCTTAGTATGCTATTTCTCATTGGAAATGTGACAACCAAATACCCTTTGGCAACTTCAGAAAACAAATCAAGATCAACCTGAACCTGTATATGAAAACCAAGAATTAATTATTCCAAAATAAATGGGTTTGATAATCAAATGTTACAGCTTGATTTACTCTAAATCATTTATGACTTACTCTAAAGAATCTATATTTGAAGGCAACACAACTGTAGTAAGTTCTTCAGGTCACAGACATGCAAACTCAGCAAAGTATTCGTGTCATTTAAGAACAGCTTCATTTTTGCCCTTTTTAGAAACCCAAACCACCACAACATTGTACTGTTTTCCACTACTGGACTACGCTTTCTAAAGAACACCATATTAAAATAGCTAACTTGTCAGCACAGCTCAGCTCTTGAAATATGCTTTCCTTACTTCTCTTTCCCCAAGTTTACTTCTTAAAAATCATAAATCTACCTACTAAGTCTTTCTGTATTGATCTAGCTTTGATGGTCAAACACCAGATGTTTTTCTCAGGAAGTTGAAGGAAAAGGTTGCCCAAAAAAAGCCATATCCAACAGTCTAAAAATTGGCAGATAACCCTCCCAGTCCTTACCAGGATTCAAAGAATCCACACAAAAATTAAAAGAAGTTTTCATTATTAAGAATTTGATTTTTTTTATTAACTAGCTCATTCATGTTTCACTCCTGTCCTTTCATCATTTGTGCCAAACACCTACCAGAAACGGACCCAGTGACAGCGAAACTGATTTAGTGTCTTCCATGATCATTAGATTCTTTTCTAGCATATATATTAGCTGTTACATCTGTATTTTTCTCAGCAAAATACCTTTAATTTCAGCCTTTTGGTACAGTGCTAATTTATAGAAAACACACAGCACATGTTAGGTACACTACAAGCTCAGACAAATAGTTAGCCAGAGAACGTTCTTGTTCCTCAAGTACACAGCTTTCCCATCCCCAAAATTCTGGGAGTAGTTGCCTGCAAGTTAGGTGTGGAAATACTGAAAAATCTTTCCACCCAAATTTCTATACACATAATTGTGCATAGTCTTGAAAATCAGATTCTGGCTAGAAGAATGCCAGAAGGACCTACAGGCTACTTAGGACAGGGGAACACGTCACTCTGAGAGGTAGAATCATAGAATGGTAAAGTTGGAAGGGACCTCAAGGATCATCCAGTTCCAACCCCCTGTCATATGCAGGGACACCTCCCACTAGTACAGGTCACTCAAGGCCTCCTCCAATCTGGCCTTGAACACCTCCAGGAAGGGAGCAGCCACAACCTCCCTGGGCAGCTCAGGTACCAGGAAGGCAAATCAGAGTGCTGTTGCCTGTGTAAAACTGTTACTAGAAATACATACAAATGCATATATACATTGCACTGCCTTTCTAAATTGCTACCCAGGAGGCACTGAACTGCAGCAAGACTACTAAAACTTTGGAATTTGTTCTTTAACGAAAGCACTTTGTATTTAGGCAAGTTTCCCATTAATATTTGTCTAACTTCTAGCTGGAAATCACATGTAAGAAAAACTAACATTCTACTAACCCAATGGAGGTTTTTAATAAAAAGGATAGTGTATTTCTGTTCACTTCTTCTCCTCTCAGGCTTATTCTCCTGCAGCAGTTTTTGACTGCCTTGAAAAAGTCTCACATCAAATCACATTTTCTGTAAGTAAACACCTAATGGTCCATCATGACTTTTACTGAATCCACATCCAAGCAAGAGATTCCAACAAAACAAAACACACAACACAAATAAGCCATGAAACAACTTAGTTTAGTGTTTCAAAAGCCAAACAGTGTATTTTTCTTAATTATACAAGTATTTGCAATGTAGGCTCACATTCTGTTATTCTTTTGATTGGTGTTCTTTGGAAATTTATCCTTAAGTTTGTTGCTATAAGGAACTGAAGTTTAAAGTTATATAACAAGTGATTTGGACTAGTATTATTTTATTAATATTGGACTATCAGCAAAGTAATGCTACCATCAGAGGAGGGAGAAAAACAATGCTACAACATTGTTTACCTAAGCAATCAAACAGTGCCAGCAGCATTTAGTTGCTAGCACACTGTAGATTTGAAAGTGAGAGATCTCTGAAAGGTAGCTGGTATTGCTGATTACAGGGGATAAAAATGAGAAAGAGCTGACTAAATTTAAGATGGTATTTGTACCTATAGCGAGTTCCTAAATGTGTCCCACTTGGTGCACTCCTGCCTTTGCTTTATCTATGACATGACCCAAAAAACCTCAATTGCTACTCACACAGCCAAAGTAGTTTGGGCTGCTTTATTAAGCATTTCATGGAATTACTGGTTTTGCTGTTGAAGAGAAGGAAGACTAATCCTGGAGCTAAACTAGTTAGGATGTAGCTAACTATGCCCATCTGCCTGTCTAATTATACCTTTCTGCCTGCACTGTAGGTATACCAGCATAACCTGAGGATTATGTAAATTATAACAATGTCTTTTATTTTCTTCTGGAAAGCAGCCAGTGTAATTCTCATTGAGATACACACAGACAGCTACTGGAGAGCTTATCCTAGCAACATGCAAGTGAGCAGTCCCTATATATATATATATATATATATATATATATATACAGAGCCAGTTCCTCAAGTGTCTACAAGACCTGGTACCTATGTCAGACCTCACTTCCCTCTCTACTACTCCTCAAAAAAACAGGTAAAATATATAAACAGAAGTGGATTATTTCAAGTATCACGTTGATTTTACTACTATTTACTCTACAGGCATCCCATTCTCATAATCTTGAAGTGCAAGCTTTTGCCAGGACCGCATCTTAAATACTAGGGAGGAAGGAACCCTCTAAAGAAAATTCAACACAACAAAGGGTATCTGGGGGTAAACATCCACTAAAGCAGTGGAAGGGGATCTTCTCACGTCCATGCATGATGACTGCCAGCAGAGAGACGTGAAAAAGCTGCAAACTAGATAGGAGAACGAAAGTTCCCAGCTGCTTGCCTCCTCCCAGGGATCGCCGTGGTTTGCGCTAGCCAGCTGCGGCGAGCGACAGGGAATCACGGCCGCCCTCGGCAGGACTGACCGCGTCTGGGCGCCTCGCTGGTGATCCACCTGCGCCAGCCAGAACAACAGGAAAAGCTGGCTGCTTGCTGCCACTGAGCTCGGCTGCTGCAACAGCCAAGCTGGCGACAACAACAGGCTAAGGCCAGGAAGAGGCGCCGCTGCCAGCCAGAGGTCCTATGGATAACCGGCTCCGGCAGCGACACCCCTTCACCGAGAGCCTGCTCGCCCCCGTCCCCGGGCACAGCCTCGTCCCGGACACAAGAGCGGCCCACGGGGCCTCGCGGCTTCACCGCCAGTCGGGCAGGCCAACGCCGCCCGTCGGCCTCGCAGCCCTCGCCCCTTCCACCCCTAAGCACTTCTCGCCCTTCCGCCGCAGTCCCGCTGCCTCACCACGGCGATCTCCTCGGCGGAGCACTCCAGCAGGCTCCTGTCAATGGCCTGCACCTCCGCCTCCAAATCCGCCGCCATCTTCGAGCGCAGCCCCGCGCCGCCGTCGCCGCCGCCGAGGCAGGCAGACACACGGAACCGGGCCCGTCCGGCCGCTCTGCCCGGGAAACCACTTCCGCCCCGCCTCCGCCCGGCGCGCCACCGCCCAAGGCCACGCTCCGCCGGCTGGGCCTGCTGGGAGTTGTAGTCTGTCCCCGACGCGTACCCCGTGGCGAGAGGCGGTGCTTAGTGCCCAGGTTGCGGTGCGGGACGTTGCAACAGCGCGACCCGAGGCCGGTGGGGGCACGGCAAAGCCGCGGTAGCCTGCGCTCGCTCGTTTGCCCTTTCCGTCTCCTGAGCGAAGCGATGCCCGAGGCAGGGGCCAGCTGTGGTCTCGCTGGCAGAGCCAGGTGGGCCCCGCGGCTAGAGCCCGCTAGTCCCTCACGGGCCCGGCCTGTCAACGCGCCCTGCGAGGCAGAGGGTGGCGAGAGCTTCCCGGGAGGGCATCTTGGCACCCGGCGCTGGTGGGAAAAACAAAAGTCGTAGGTAAGTTATGTGAATCTGACAACTACGGCTTTGAGTCAAATGTCGCTAAATAGCAGAAGCTATAAATCCATCTGCGTGACAGTCGCCGGTCCCTGGCTGCCGTTGGGGCCACACATCGCCGAAGCCGTAGTGTCATTGCTCAGCCTCACTAATTCAGGTAAACCTCCAGGTCACTACCAACAAAACCAGCGAGCAGTCATCCTCTGTAACTACTTCATTTTAGTTAACACAGGCTCTGCTGCTTACAAGGGCTTTCAGCATAACTGTTGTACTGCTGTACCCAGGGGCTTGTCTGCGTGTCAGCACTGCACCACTGGCCAAAACCCAGCAGACACTTCTGACTGTGTGTATGGCCACATGGCACCTAAGCAGCTGTGCATTCTATGAGCTTCACACCACACCTTCCATAGCTTGCCGGGAATTTTTGCGTCCATCAGAATTTCATGCACAAGCTAAGTAAGCTAAATATTATTTCCACCTCTCACTCTGACAGCCTTCATAAAGGTAAGGACCCACCCTGCAGGAGGGTCCAGCAAATCCTGCTGAGGAAGTCTCTACTCTGGACAATTTACACTCCCAAAGCTAGACAGTGCATGGGAGGGGAATAAACTGGCTGCAAAGACAAACGGAGTTTGCCTGAAGTACTACTGGAAGGTGGCTGTGAATGTTATCTTTGCTGAAGAGGGCTAACTTACAACAAAGCCACACATTAAAAGTCAGTTCAAATTCGCCACTTATATTCCTTAAAAAATTTTAAACATTCACTTAATGATTATACATAGTTGGACTTTCCCTTTTTTTTGTCTCCTTTTTTTTTTTTTTTTTTTTTTTTTTTTTTTCACCTCCCCATTGTCTCCTCAACTAATATCTTAACAGAATCATAGAATCATAGAATGGGAAGGTTGGAAGGGACCTCAAGGATCATCCAGTTCCAACCCCCTGCCATATGAAGGGACACCTCCCATTAGCACAGGTCACTCAAGGCCTCCTCCAACCTGGCCTTGAACACCTCCAGGGAGGGAGCAGCCACAACCTCCCTGGGCAACCTGTGCCTGTGTCTCACCATCCTCACTGCAAACAACTTCCTCCTAACATCCACTTTCAATCTCCCCTCTGACACTTCAAACCCATTGCCCCTTGTCCTGGCATTGCAAGCCCTTGTCAATAGTCCCTCCTCAGCCTTCCTGTAGGCCCCTTCAGATCCNCTCTCCCTCTCCCTGCTGGCCACACTGCTCTTGCTGCAGCCCAGCACACAGTTGCTGTCTGGGCTGCACTCACACTGCAGCCTCATGTTGAGCTTTTCCTCACCCCATACCCCCAGATCCTTTTCCTCAGGGCTGATCTCAGCCATTCACCACCCAACCTGCAGTTGTGCTTGGGATTGTGCCTACCCAGGTAGGGGTAGACCCTTACACTTGGCCTTGTTGAATGTCATGAGGTTGGCCTGGGCACAGCTCTGCAGCCTGTCCAGGTCCCTCTGGATGGATCTCTGCCCTCTAGCAAGTCGACTGTGCCACACAGCTTGGTGCCAGCTGCAAACTTGCTGAGGGTGCACTGATTTCTCTGTCCATATCACTGACAAAGATGTTAAACAGCATGGTACAAAGATGTTAAAAAGATGTTAAATGTTGAGTTACCCAAGGGCTATACATTATCTGGTCTACATTCAAGCAGTATGTGCAGGGTTAGATTGGATCCCTCCCCTGGTAAACTCACTACAACATAGATTTTTGGAGAATCAGGAAAAATTAATTGTATTTCTTATAGTTTAAATATAACAATATAAGGAGAATAAACTACTACAGAAATATAATAACCTGATATAAGATGGGGAAGGGGTCAAGCAGCAGCAGCCAAAGCAGCAGCAGGGGAAGATAGCAACAGGCACGGCAGAAGCAGCAATGGGAAGTTCCAAGCTGTGCTTCCAGACATAAAGCTCTTGATGCTCCAATGAAATGATAATTAACTTATCCGTTGTTGTCATGATATGGCCTATCCCTAGAACGTTCACCTCTCCACTCAGAGCTTCCACTTCTAAGTTTCTCTGTTCTATTTTTTTTTATCTTTTTTTTTTTTGTGTCTGAGCTAGAAATCCATCTCGAACGGGCACGCAGTAATAGATCTATGGCCACAGAGATGACGGTGGTAGACGGTCATGTAAGGAAGTCGGTGTGCTGCGTGCCATTGCCTGCCTGCTCTCCGAGAGATTTAACGTTCCCTTCATCAGAGGGCAGCAGCGCTCGCTCGCCTACCGGTGTGCTGCACAAGCACTTGCTTCTGAAACCTCGAGGGGTTTAAATCGTCACATTTGCTTACATACTGCGTTGGGAAGTTCCGCGGAATCTGGAGACAAAGGGAACGTGCAAGCCTAGGAAGACCGTTTGCAATAACTGAAAGAGATGGGTTTAGCCAGAGCTGAGGCAATCACAGGGTTGTAAAACAATCTTTCAGAAGATTACTTTCACCTCTCAATACTCTTAAGTATAATTCCCTTCTGTCTGAGTGTACCCTTTCTGTATGCAGGGTACATCCTTTTCTGTATTTATTTTTATATAGCTTGCCACTTTTTAAGTAATGGTTCTTAGAACACGGGAAATAATTACATATGCCTTAGAAGATCAGTAAAGCCCACACTGTTTCTCATTCGTGTGCTGTTGATGCCTAAGGAACAGAGAAAATGACAGGCCTTTGGAAGAAGGCAGAGGGTGAAAAAAAAACAAAACCTGCATGATTTAATTATCCTCCTTCTGGGCTGCGTAAAGAAAATGTTAGAAAAATTCTGAGATTTGGTAATGTGAAAAAAATCCTATTTTACATAGAAAGATGAGTGACCCAAATGGAATTTAGACTGCAAAAGCATTATTTCCATACAAATGTAACAACTTCCTCAGTATCATTTTTGATAACTTCAGGTAGAATTGTCCATAACTTGTAAACTGTGTCATTAATTTAATAAACAAAGATATTATTAGAATTCAGGAACAATAATTAAGGTTGAGGAGACTGCCTTTATCTTCTGCCAAAAAGCCTAACTCTTCTGAGGTCTATTAATCATAGAATCACAGAATGGTAAGGTTGGAAGGGACCTCAAGGATCATCCAGTTCCAACCCCCTGCCATAGGCAGGGACACCTCCCACTAGCACAGGTCACTCAAGGCCTCCTCCAACCTGGCCTTGAACACCTCTAGGGAGGGAGCAGCCACAACCTCCCTGGGCAACCTGTGCCAGTGTCTCACCACCCTCACTGCAAACAACTTCCTCCTAACATCCACTTTCAATCTCCCCTCTGCCAGTTCAAACCCATTGCTCCTTGTCCTGTCATTGCAAGACCTTGTCAATAGTCCCTCCCCAGCCTTCCTG
>VWZE01021587.1:33349-46440 GCA_013396675.1 Eubucco bourcierii
GTTCAAGGCCAGATTGGATGAGGCCTTGAGTAACCTGTACTAGTGGGAGGTGTCCCTGCCTATGGCAGGGGTTTGGAACTAGATGATCCTTGAGGTCCCTTCCAACCTTACCATTCTATGATTCTATGATTCTATGATTCTATGATTCTATGTTTATTCACTGATGCTCGTGCTTGTGTTGCAACCTTTCCCTTAGCAGGCCTTTCTTTTGTGTGGCTGAATACTCTTTCAAGCTTGACCTTACTTAATTATACTTGAGACTTCTGCACTAATATTTGTGTGGCAAACAAAGTGGTAGGAAGGAGGTTGTACAGACAGGTGAAGTGTGACTGTGTATGCTAGGTTACTGTAGGACCAGCCTTTTAAATTCCTGCACTAAGCAAGAGTAGTCATGGTATTTAGCATCAGCTGAAGCACAAGAAAGTGTATTGTCAACGTTCAGAGAGCTAAACCTGTTTCAGCAGGTATAGCATATGGTGGAAGTAGGTAGGTTAAGCAGTGCTGCCACAACAGAAGAGCACCTGAGTCATGGCCACTTTGGTGGCTGCCTTTGCAGGAGTTTTGGTCTTCAGCAGAAGGAAAAAGCTCTTGCTTTTCCATATTTGCTGCACTAGGTGGCAATCAATACGCTGCACAGGCATGGCAGTGCAGAAGTCCTCTGCTGCTGCTTCCACTCCTAGCCCTCACCAGCTCCCACTCCCTCCAGTCTGCAACCGGAAGGGTGTGGGTGGTGGGGCTGGAGGAGCCATCCGACTTCTGATTTTTTCTCTCTCAAATCAGGCTTTAAGTGCTTACTGACTGGTACTTGGGGAAATTCAAGGCATTTTTTGAGTGAGTCACGTTAGAAGACAAGAAAAGTGCTGTAAAGTGCCTGGGGGCCATGGATAGGGCCTTTGGTGGTAGGAATGGGAAGAGTGAGAGGGAAGTAGGATTGGCTGAGGAATTGCCTGCAGAGATGGAAGGCAGGACAAGCACAGCTGCAGTCATCCTTTGGCAGAAGAAACTGGAGCAACCACCTCTAGTAAGGTCCCTGCCTGTAGCAACGCAGAGGTGCTTCAGGGTGTCATGAGCTGCTGGACACTGCAGTGGTGCCATTCTGTGCCACTGCTGACAGAGACAAGAACTGACACCAAGCTGCTGGAAGAATCATAGAATGGTAAGGTTGGAAGGGATCTCAGGGATCATCTAGTTCCAACCTCCACCTGGCTTTGAACACCTCCAGGGAGGGAGCAGCCCCAACCTCCCTGGGCAACCTGTGCCAGTGTCTCACCACCCTCACTGCAAACAACTTCCTCCTAACATCCAGTCAAATCTTTCCTCTGCCAGTTCAAACCCATTGCCCCTTGTCCTGGCATTACAAGACCTTGTCAATAGTCCCTCCCCAGCCTTCCTGTAAGCCCCCTTCAGATCCTGGAAGGCTACTCTAAGGTATCCTGGAAGCCTTCTCTTCTCCAGGCTGCAGAACCCCAGCTCTCAGCCTGTCCTCATAGGAGAGCTGCTGCAGCCCTCTGAGCATCTTGGTGGCCTCCTCTGGACCCACTCCAACAAGAGTTCTTGCTTCCATCTAAAACCACATTTCTGTGCAGTTATGTGGGGGGATGCATAGGGGAAATGAGAACATGCAGCCCACAAGCAAAGGTGGATGAAAGATTTATCTGGGAATATGAAAATGCTTTGAACAGGCGAATGAACTTTTCTTCTTTTCCCCTTCGTTCGCACAACAGAGCAATTTTAGGTTAGAACAGGTTGTAGCAGATTTAATTTAGATCACCATGGTGCCTAGTGTAATGCTACAACATTTCCTAGTTTATCTTTTCCTCTGATTTTAAAGGTCTAAACTGTTTTAAATAGTGAATTTGTTATAGAATGTATGGCTGCGAGACAGTCCCAACCAATCAGAACTTTTTTTACTGCACCATGATTAATTTTGTTAGATAAAACTATTGAAATACAACTGAAGGTAGAAATAAAAAGCATTTAAGTGCTGTACAGTCTTGATTTACTCTTCAGAGATGCATTTAATGCTGTCTCCAGCAGAACAGCTTCATCCATTTTCCAAACATTCATTTGTTTATTTCAAGATTAGTCTCAGTTATAAACAGACACTAAATCACCTCCAGGCCCTAATACATTGTAATGAAGTATTGTAAACCATGTAGTATGTTGGTTTAAACAGTGTAATCAGAAAGCAACAAAACCATTTTCTCCTGGTTCTTGCTGGCTCCCTGACTTCTTCTGTCTGTTCAAAGAAAAGGTCTTTTTAGTCTGTAAATGTCAAGGTCAATCAGAGGTCAAGTTTGTGCTTTTGAGCCATGGTTCCTTTCACGTTATTGGCTTTGTTTTATTACTGAAAGGAACCGTCCATTTTGGCATATAGAGCAAAGAAGTCATGTAATCCTATTAAACACAAAACCAACACATACAAATAATGGGGAGGGTTTGACAATCACACAAAAGCCCCCTTTTGCTGCCCATGGTTAAGCCTGTGCTGAGTAATTAACCATCCTTCTGTGAGCATGTCTACACTGGGAAAACTGCCTAACTAGTTTGCAAAACACTGCCTCCAAAACTGGTTACAAGCAGACCTAAATGTCCCTTTCAGGCAAGCTGGCGTCTTCCTACCGCCATGCTCAGGAATGGGAGGGGGACAGAGGAGGCTGTCACCTTCTATCTCTGAGCAGAAAATAGCACAGAGGCAGACAGGCAAAATCCAAGGCAGAGGATTCTTGGAAGCAGAGAGCCCCGAATTAACAAGGGAGAAGGAGGGAAGCATCTGTAGAGAGTTAAGGATAAAAGGAGGCACATTAAGTTGTTAGAAAGTAAACTCGCTTTGTTGGCAATAGAGAGAAGGAGCAGAAAGCCAGGGCTACAGCACGCGAGGACATGTATCTGGAACAAAATCCAAGACATAAAAAATTCACTACAAATATCTCACCAATTTCCTTAGGAAGAATGTTTATGTATAGTGGAAGGTCAGCAGAAAAAAAAAAATTAGGAAGAGGAAGCAAGGTATAAACAGAGGTTAAAATGGAGTAAAGAAAGCATAGGATAATATAAAAAAAAAAAAAGTCTTCACAGTGATATCTAATGTAAAGAAAAGTATTTTCATGGTGGTGGTATCTAACCAAGGGAAAATGCTGAGGATTTTTGTGTTCAATTAGTTGTGATCAGACATAAACTGCAGGGTTGCAGCAGTGTTGGTTGTACTTGTCACTGTGTTGAGCTACAGTGGATGAAAACTACCAAAGCTGTGCAAAAGCCACTTTTCATAAGCAACATTCATAACATTATTTTCACATCCCTCAGACAAGCATATAGGTTATCATAACCTTAAAATCTCTGTTTGCTGGCAAAACAAAACATTAGCATTCTAGAGCCCATGCAAGCATATGGAGTGACTGGATCTATTACTAATAAAAAGAGATGAGCTGATTTAGAGTGCAGATAGCAACTGCAGATAAGATGAACTGCAGGAACCGTAGGCAGAAGCTGCAGAAATGAAACAGACATGCGATTGAATGCAATAAACATTGCAATGGGAAGCAGAAATCTACGTTACCCGGATTGTGAAACAAGTCTTATAAAAAGCCAGACGGTAAAAGCTTCCAGCCTATCCTATTGCCAGGTCAGAGAGACAACAAAGAGGCTTGGAGCTTAACTGTGAAACGGGTCCAGGATCTTCAGATCTTTTAACAGGAAGGGAAAAATACTGGCACATCATTGGGGAAGAACCCCCACAGAGGACTGCTCCTTAAATACAGACTCAAAAGGGTTTCAGCAAGAATGGCCTCTGATGGTGCAGTCTTCAAACAAGTCTGGCAGAATCTTCTCTCAGCTCTGGGTTTGCTCCCTGGGCCGAGCATGTTTCAAGAAGGCCAGGGGTTGGTATGAGTAATTAGGACTGAATTTATTTTCTCCTCTTCCTTTGTTCCCAGCGCATCACCGAAGTAGAGCAAAGAAAGTGAAACACACCCACAACTCCTCGTTTGGGGATTTCCTCAACTGATACACAACCGACGGGTAATTAGCTCCTTTGCCACTCTCTGGGGTGCAGAGGAATTATCAGTCTCAATCTCCAGCTAGCACTAGCTGCTAGATTAGTCAGCTGGCGTGGGACTGAAAACAAAAAGCCATGGAGCTGTAACTGTCCCAAGAGAGTTTAGAGGAGACATTTGCATGAAAAGAGGACATCCAAGCTGTGAAATACATACCCAGAGAAATAACAGATGCAGGCCTCCTCATTGTTAGAATCTCTGAATAAAGTCAAATGGATTTTGCAGAACAACTACAGTAAATCTCAAATTGAGGAAACTCATTTTCCTTCCTAGATGTGATTCCCCATGTTTCATGGAATCATAGAATGGTGACGTTGGAAGGGACCTCAAGGATCATCCAGTTCCAACCCCCTGCCATAGGCAGGGACACCTCCCACTAGCACAGGTCACTCAAGGCCTCCTCCAACCTGGCCTTGAACACCTCCAGGGAGGGAGCAGCCCCAACCTCCCTGGGCAACCTGTGCCAGTGTCTCACCACCCTCACTGCAAACAACTTCCTCCTAACATCCAGTCTAAATCTCCCCTCTGCCAGTTCAAACCCATTGCCCCTTGTCCTGGCATTCCAAAACCTTGTAAATAATCCCTCCCCAGCCTTCCTATAGGCCCCTTCAGATCCTGGAAGGCTACTCCAAGGTCTCCTGGAAGCCTTCTCTTCTCCAGGCTGCAGAGCCCCAACTCTCTCAGCCTGTCCTCACAGCAGAGCTGCTGCAGCCCTCTCAGCATCTTGGTGGCCTCCTCTGGACCCACTCCAACACTTCCATGTCCTTCCTGTGCTCGGGGCTCCAGAGCTGCACACAGGACTCCAGGTGGGGTCTGAGGAGAGCAGAGCAAAGGGGCAGAATCCTCTCCCTCTCCGTCTCCCTGCTGGCCACGCTTCTCTTGCTGCAGCCCAGCACACAGTTGCTGTCTGGGCTGCACTCACACTGCAGCCTCAGGTTGAGCTTTTCATCACCCCAGACTCCAAGATCCTTTTCCTCAGGGCTGCTCTCAACCATTCCCCACCCAGCCTGGAGTTGTGCTTGGGATTGTGCCTACCCAGGTGCAGGACCTTATACTTGGCCTTGTTCCCAGCTTCCATATTTGTTTGGAGACTTGCAGGCCATTTGAATGGGATGGAGATAGTTTCTTCATCTCTAGAATCAAAATTTGTCCATCAGAAAGCATATTATAAGACTCAGCATATTTATGTATCCCTGTATTTAATTGTCATCTGCTGCACTTCAGCTGCTGCTGAATCTTAACTGTCTCAGCTATAGAGCAAATTGATTTTCCTTTACTATTAATTTTGTCATACTGCTTTACAGGGACCCCTTGCAGTTCTCTGTCTCACTGCAGCTATATTGTAATTCCACCACGTTTTCTGCTTTCTGTTTTTCAGTCCAGCTCTTACGTCCAAACAAAAAACAGTGACACAGAAATGTAAATGTGCTTGTCTTCTACTGTAAGTGCATTTCCATCACTATAAACATTGTGAAATGACACAGTTTATTTAAATGTGATGATGTAAAGTGCCTTACAACACTAGGAACAGAGCTTACTGTATATGTAATCAGTATACAAAATGAGCCTAGCCATGGCTGGAGGTGTTGAAGGCCAGGTTGGAGGAGGCCTTGGGTGACCTGCACTAGTGGGAGGTGTCCCTGCCTATAGCAGGGGGTTGGAACTAGATGATCTTTGAGGTCCCTTCCAACCTTACCATTCTATGGTTCTGTGCCTCAGGGGAGACCCTATCACTCTCTACAACTACCTGAGTGGAGGTTGTAGGGAGGTGGATGTTGGTCTTTCCTCCCAAGTAAGAAGCAATAGACAAGAGGAAACGGCCTTAAGTTGTACCAGGAGAGGTTTAAAGTAGACATTAGGAAAGATTTCCTCACTGGGAGGGTTGGTAAGCATTGAACAGGCTGCCCAGGGAGTCACCATCCCTAGAGGCCTTTCAAAAGGCATGTAGATATGATGTTTAGTGGTGGACTTGGCTGTACTAGGTTAAAAGCTGGACTTGATGATCTTAGAGGTCTTTTCCAGCCACAACGATTCTATGCTAGTTAACAGTATTTTTAAAAACCATAACAGCTGCATCCTTGCATTTTAAATGCATATATACCTACTCTCACATATGCAAGGAACAAATAAATAAGAAGCAGTGAGAACAAGAAGTAACTCCTATATGTAACTATAAGACTTGTATAGAAATTCAGGTTACAGTTCTGAATGGGAAAGTTTAGAGCAGAAAATGCAGATTGTTGTTTTCTTTGTTAGTCCTTCAACAAACCCTACACAAAGTACATTCAACTCTACATAAAATAATCCAAATAATTTGTTTCTGTAACAAGGAGCTGGAAACAGAAGGCTGAGAAACCACTGAAAGAAATCCCACTGAAAGTGCAAAGGCTTAGGACACTCACTTTCATACTTTACTTCTGCAGCTACTTTCCTGCATGACCATTGCTGTTCCCTACTTTACCCACAGAGACATTTCTGGTCCTTGATTGCAAGACCCTCTCAAATCTATTTATACAAAAAGCTGCAATGGGGGAAGTGGTTTTACAGTTTGGAATAGCTCAGACCACACCATCAACTCCAAATCTGGAAATTATTCCCAAAATAAAATGATGGGATTTTCACTTCTGCTGGTTTTATAAAGATAGAGTTTTGTGGTTATGCATGTGTAATTTACAAATATATGTCATATAATTTATATAATATACATATTTATAAATACATCTGCCAGTGCATTAAATAAAATAAAACATTTCTTCTTCTCCAGCATGTGAAAAAAAAAACCCACACAGATTGGAGCATTGCTCACTAAGATGTGATTCTGCAAGATGGTCCATGTCACTGAGTCTCTTACATGTCCACAGATGTTCATGCCCACAGATTCTTCCTGACAGCATAACAATGTAAGTGACTCTTCCAAAAGGAGCAGGAACTGACACAAATCAAAAGAAGCAGCATGTCCCCTTCAGAGCTCCCAATGTCTCTAGCTGATTTCCCTCTCTAGGGCTCACGCACAGTTGCTAAACTGTAATAGTGTCGTTGTAAAAAGTCCCTGAGCAGTCACTATTTCTAATGTGCCTGTTAACATCTTCATCAAAACATTCCCAACCACTTTCACAGGCTTTCATTTGCTTCAGAGCATCCTTACCAAGTGGCAGCCTGTCTCCCGTGTGCCCAGGTGCAGGGAGACGCAGGAAGGTCCAAGCTGGGTCTTGCTGAGGGCTACCACGAGGAGCTGTCATCAAGCAGCACCTGTGTCCACCAGCACTGGGCCAGAGCCAGGCAGCTCCCATGGGCTCTGCTGGGGGAGCAGCTCAGTCACTGAGTCATAGGCAGGCAGCTCTAAGCTTTGTTAAAAAATTCCTGAGGCTGATGTTGGGAGAAACCCAAAGCTTGTGCACCCCCAGTGCTGACCATGGTGCAAACAGCCATGCAGCTTCGCTCTCGCCTTTTCTTCTTTGAACTGGTTGGCTGGGCTGAGCTTCCTAAAGATCTTACCTGCTAGATGAGACAGCAGGCATGACAATTAAACTGTTACAGCCTCAAGTCCTGTTCTTGGGCACACAACCTTGCCTCCTTTCCTGCTACTTGTCTGGCTGACTCAGTGAAGCAATTTCAGGGGAAAATTACAGAGGGTTTGTGGCAGCCCTGGGAAGTGAGCTTGCTCCCTGGGGAAGCAGTGAGCGTCAGTGTTGGGTGCAACCAAGAGGCAAACCCATGCAGCTGGAGGCTGTAACTTGCAAAGGCAACAGCCGGGCCTTAGCCATCGCAGTTTACTTTGGCTTTAGCCTTCAGGAAAAGACACCTAGTGGGCAGGGTTGTCACCAGCAGTCTGAGCGACAGCAGCATGCTTTCATACTCTTCTATCCTCAGCACATCTTCTGCTCCATTCCTTGTACTGTGCAATCAGCAGACTGATCTGGCTGAAAGAGAACCATCAGAAATAAAAACCTTTCAGTATTGGTTCTCAAATAGCAGCAGCACAGTCTGAGGTCAGATTAGGCTGCTCACTTCTGGTATCAGAGCAGCCGTTTCACTGGACAAGAGGAGGTTCAGATCAGCAAAGCTGGGGTGCTGCTTGTCTGACACAGGCCTGCTTCTCATCCAGGGTGGAAGGAGCAGCCAAAGAGAAGCACTCAGTACTTTGAAGTTTAGGTCTTCATGCATTTCTGCTAAAAATTATTCAGCTCCATTTCAACCTCAGACATTTGTCCTAACTTGAAAAGGATTTGGTTAGAAGTGACACCAAAGAGCACAAGCTGGTTTAGCCTGGAAGTTCCCAATGTCCTGAGCTTTGTGGCAAGGGCACCTGAAAAGAAGAAACACTGTACTTGAATGTACATCAAGGCAAGAAGCATCAAGGCCAGAGAGAGACTGCAAATTGTTCCAGTCTGAGCCGTGAGCATATGACTCTTGCCCCTTTCCAGGAGTGAGAATGAGGGCACTGCACACTGATTGAAGTTTTAAAGAGCATGTATACAAAAGGCAGTCAGGTAGAATAAGTAGAAGACTCGCTGGGCCCAAACTGGCCTTCTAGACTCCTCCAGCCCTTCCACCCTCAATCAGCCTAAGGTAGGCTGAAACCACCCCCTCCAAGCTGAGTCTACAAGGCCTCGGTGGCTCAACTCCCTGCTTGCCAACACCTCCATGAACCAAGATAAGAGCACACTGCTCGGAGATGGGGAAGCAACAGAAGCAGGGAGGAGAAGGGGGAGAGATCAAGTCAGGCACTATCTTTTAAGCTGAAAAGGAATAGAATAACAATATTACAATATCCTGGGAGGAGCAGGTCCGTCCCCCTGGGATGGGTTTGTTCAAGGGGGACCTGGGATCCCTCAAACCACCGCACTAATCTTACCTTTGAACGGAGCAGAGATGCAGTTTCTTGAAGACAGGGATACCCAGATTGACATACTTGCTGATTCCTGAGCAAATCCATTGCCAACTGTCATTTACTGGGTTTGTTACAAGTATGTGGGATGCCAGGGCTATTTCCCTTGTGATGCACAAGGAATGTGATCACACAGAACATGTTTAGCTTTTTAAACTCTTCTGACTCTACTCACGTCACTCCTGTAAGGACCCAGTGTTTCTTATTTATCTAACAGGAAAGGGACTGACGAAATCCAAGGGATTCAATGATACCAAACATGTTTAGAAGGGAAAGAACCGGCAGTGTCATGTGGAAAACTCACAAATTTCAAGGGAAAATCAAATCCAAACATTTAGCCAAGAAGCAATCAGTAATTACATCAGCACAGCTAATGGCAGAGAGCTTAGTAGCCATTTCTTGAAAGCTCCATAATGACTTTTCCTTTTTCCCCCTCTCTTTTTCCTGGAAAATAAAATTTAACTAAGCAGGTTATAATCTCAGATACTACAGTTCACATTACATGGGATGTGGGATTGTGAGACCAAGTTTGCTTCTCATCCTGCATGCTGTATCAGTATGCTAGTATGGCTCAAAAGATCCATATTAAAACCAAGACTGTCAGTTTACCAGCTTGGATAATTAAGCTGGTCTGATTATTTTTTTTTTAAGATAATATGCACAATTTGGAATTCAGCCTGGAAACGAGCATCCCAAGCTGAGAAACTGGATAGACACCTGCATTCTGTCCAGTCCTGGGCCCCTCAGTTCAAGAAGGACAGGAAACTGCTTGAAGGAGTTCAGCACAGAGCCACGAAAAGGGAGTGCAACATCTTCCTTATGAGGAGAGCCTGAGGGAGCTGGGGCTGTGCTGCTTGGAGAGGAGGAGGCTAAGGGGTGACCTCATTCATGTTTATGAATACATGAAGGGTGAGTGCCAGGAGGCTGGAGCCAGGCTCTGCTGGGTGATGCCCAGTGACGGGACAAGAGGCAATGGGTGGAAGCTGAGGCATAGGAAGTTTCATGCGAACATGAGGAGGAATTTTTCACAATGAGAGTGATGGAAGACTGGAACAGGTTGTCCAGGGGAGTTGTGGAGTCTCCCACTCTGCAGATATTCAAGACCCACATGGATGTGTTCCTGTGTGATCTGACATAGGTGATCCTGCTCTAGAAGGGGAGTTGGACTGGATGAGCTTTTGAGGTCACTTCAGCCCTAACATTCTGTGATTTGGCTGCTTTGGCTTTGACCAGTAAGACAAATGTGCTTCATTAAGGAA
Organism: Eubucco bourcierii; assembly: GCA_013396675.1. NCBI lineage: Eukaryota > Metazoa > Chordata > Aves > Piciformes > Ramphastidae > Eubucco > Eubucco bourcierii. The sequence continues at coordinate 43,552 of VWZE01021587.1, forward strand.
TCTTAAGGGGTTTTATTTCAACAACTCCAGCTGTTGAACAAGAGTTCATTGCTTTCTGACACAGTCATATTGTGTTTTCTTCAGCATTGTCTTTCTTGGAAAGCCCACAAATTCAAGTCCAAAGCTTCTAATGAAAACTAAGTGGATTAGTAAGCATTATCTTTATTAGTATTTTCATTCCTGTGTCAGAAAGGAGTGGACCAGGAGGATGATCAGAGAGCTCAGTCACTCCTAAACTGTGATTTTTTAATTTCTAAAAAAGTTCTACCTAGAAAACTTAAAATTTGTTAACATATGTATATATATATATATGTAAATACTAAAATATATATGTATATGTATATATGTATATGTATATACATATATATATATGTAAATACTTGACAAACTGTCAAAGTAAAGGCAGCTACCTTAAGACATTTTCTGCTTTTTTATTGTTTGCAAGTGCTGGGAGGATACAGCAGGCAACCGAGCCACCCTGGCACTTTGCTGCTGCTGCAAGTGGTGCCTCCCCAGCTTCCTCCGAACCTCTTGTGCTGTCCTCGTGTGATGGTTTGGGAGTTACCTGCCCCCCCCCACCCCCCACTTTATAAAATCCCCCAGACTAGACTCAGCCAGCTGTAAGTTAAGGACTGAAGCTCTATTTACAGCTCAGCACAATGGACAAGCAGAGATAGACACAACAGACAGGAATAGTTACAGACATAGACAAGTTAAAGGGAACACAGAAACACAACTCCCCTCCCAGAAATCAGAGTCCCCAGCAGGGGCTCCCAACCGCACTTCCACCTTCTCCCCACCCCTGTACCTTACCCCAGGGTCTGGCCGTGCAAGGCGAGTTTGGAGAATGGGCAAAGGGAGTTAGAAGCAGAGTGGTGAGTTAGGTTAGCAGAGAGGCCAGCAGACAAAACCAGCAGCTAGAGAGACCAAGACTCTCTGTGTTTTATCTGTAGTTGTGTTCTTATTCTCATACATCTCAGCCAGCCTATGAGTGCAGCAGACATCAGCAGTGTTTGTTTTTCACAGCCTAGAATATAATTTTCTCTATTAAAATATTCCAATTAGCCTCAAACCGGCACACCCTGGCACCCAGCTGGTCCCCCAGGAGCGCACCAAAATGGCAGGAAATTAACTCAGAGGAGAAGCAGTAGTCCTCTGGCTGAAGCAACTCGGCGGGGCAAGCCAGTGAGCAGCGAAGAGAGCGAGGTCTCCCTCTTCTGACAGCAGCAAGCGGGCGGCTCGGCCAGTCACGATCACAGCCCAGCCCTCCCAGCGCCCACCCACCTGCCAGTTCCCATTGCCGAAAGATCCCTCAGCGGCATCACAAGTCCGTAGGACTGCTCAATAATACTGCGAATAATGATTTGTGAATGATTCTATGATTCAAAATCGGGAAGCCTGATAATCTTGAAGCTTGGTGAGATTGAAGTTCAGAAGGACCAGGGAAACTTGAGAACATAAATTAATGGCTTTGTGCTTTTGATGGAGACCAATTAAGAAATTCAGAATCACAGAATGCCAGGGGCTGGTAGGGACCTCGAAAGCTCATCCAGTCCAACCCCCCTGCCAGAGCAGGATCACCTGGACCAGACCACACAGGAACACATCCAGGCAGGTTTTGAGTATCTCCAGAGAGGAAGACTCCGCAACCTCCCCGGGCAGCCTGTTTCAGGTCTCTGTCATCCTCACAGTGAAAACATTCCTTCTCATGTTTACAGGAAACTTCCTATGCCTCAGCTTCCACCCATTGCCCCTTTCCCTGTCATTGGGCATCACCCAGCAGAGCCTGGCTCCAGCCTCCTGGCATTCAGCTTTAGATATTCATAACTATCGCTGAGGTCACCTCTCAGTCTCCTCTTCTCCCAGCAGCCAGCCCCAGCTCCCTTAGGCTCTCCGCATAACAGAGCTGTTCCGTTCCCTTCAGCATCTTTGTGGCTCTGTGCTGGACTCTCTCCAGCAGTTCTATGTCCCTCTTGAACTGGGGGTCCCAGAACTGGACACAGTTCCAATTGCAAGATAATCACAAAGAACACAGCATCCCCAGTTTTGGTGAGTCAGAAGAATTTTGCCTGGCTAAACTTGCTATAGCAGAGTAACATAGTATGTCAAAAAGCTGCTTGATCATTCTTTGTTCCAATTTAAATTGTACATTTGTTTCTGTTTTGGGAGTTACAGCACCAAGCTGCATGCTACAGGCAAATCAAGTGGCATCACGCTGATTCAATACAGACTTGTTTGTATTGATTAGTTGGACAAGTCGAGATGCCAAGACACACCTAGAAAGACTGTGTTAAATTCCACTGCTTATTTTTAAAGGTAATTTTGGAAATTACAGGTAATGTGGGCTATTCTGGGTTTCAGACTGGACACAGAAAACAAACAGAGGCAAAGCACATTGGAGTTGTGGTTTTAATTCTATTTTCAACATAGCTTACATGACTTAAGACTTGAGCAAGCAAACAAGCCAACCATTGAATCCAAAACTCAGCATAGATTCTGCATAGCTCAGCACGGAGAAGTTACAATATCTGAATGGTATTTTTCACTCAAGTGAAAATAAAATGAGAAAATGACTAGCTGGCTGGGAAAAGGGAAAAGAGAGCCTTTCTCTCCGCATTTCAAACAACGGAGACCTTTGCGTATCGCACGGCGGAGTTTGGCAGCCCATGGGTGATCTCATACTTCTTCACTCCTGCTCTAATCTACGCTGTAAATCAACACAATCCCAGAAAAGGTTACATTATTAAGTACAGTGGCCCAACAGAAGTGTCAGGCAACCAGGAAACCAGGAGGAACATAAAAAAGAAAATCAGGCTGCTGGTAAGCATTGCCACGTAAGGCTGAATTCTGCTCCAAATATGAGCCTTGCTTTCCCTGCCTCCCCCGGCC
>VWZE01021587.1:48468-60844 GCA_013396675.1 Eubucco bourcierii
GGAGGAGAGGCTGGAAAGGCGACACGGCGGGGCTTGCCGCGGAAGTTGGCCGAGCGGCCGTCCCGCGGTCCGCCGCCTCAGGCACCGGTTGCCGGCCCATGCGTGGTCGCCTCCCACGGGGGCATCAGCCGGCGGCGCACTCGACGCGGGCTCGGTGTCAGTCGCTGTTAGCCAGAAGGCAGTTCGGGGTTCGATTTTGGAGCCCTTCCCCGCGGCCGGGTAGCACCGACCCGGCTCTGGAGAAATGTGCATTTCCCCATCGCTTCCGCGGGAGAGGAACGTGCGGCGGACTGGGCGCTGCCGGGCCCCAGAAGTGCTTAATTTCCCGGGACGTCAAAATATGGGGGGAGGTGTGAGGGGGTGTAACGATCAAAAACTCCTATCCAGATGTTTAAATACTAGAGAGGTAATTTACAAGTAAAATTAACTGGCAGTTAACCAATTAATAAATGGATAGTGCCTACTCATCCTTCTGCTGACTTCTTAGAGTGGCATTCACATCTGCTGGTCCCCTTGGTCAGGCATGACTGCCTGAGATGCTACCTTTGTCCAGTGAAGTCTGACCTGCGCTTGCTGTCCCACTGCATCCACACCGGTTTTAGTTCAGGTAGTTCCCGGTGATGTTCATAGATTTTTGCAGGCTGTGTGATAGCAACAAACTAAACATGATGGCCCATAACTCATCTATTTATGGAAAACGTTGTAAATGCTTAACTACATGATTAACATTTTAAGCAGATAATCACTGGAGGTGAAGTTTTTATGTCTATGACAGTTATAATTTTACTGTAAGTACGGGAAGAGGGGAGAGGTCACCTGGCAAGCTTGGGCCTGGCCTGCCAGGCTGCTCAGCAGGGCCACCCTGGCACCTGTACCTGTCCCGACTGCAGTACTGGCCCACAGGGCTATGCCTGGGGACCTGCCCCCTGCCTTTGCTCGAGATACAGTGTTGTGATGAAGTAACTCATCTTTACAACATTGGTTTATGGGTGAACTGTTCCTGTGTACCATATGTGCCCCTGTTTGCTGTGATCATGATTCTACTTGGTGATCTTGTTGGGACGTTCTACTGGATCAGAATAGATCCATTTCCTTAATAAACCACGTCTAGTTAGAGATAACCCATCTCACTCTGTTACCTGCTGAAGTGAAGATGTGATGTGTCCTGGTTGTTATGTTACCTTTTTTCCTAAGGCTTGTGTAAGGCACTGATTTGACAACGAAAGTGCTGCTTCGCCAGTGCTTTATGCATGCATGTGTAGCATGGAAGTTCAGCTATGTGAATTTGCTTAAAACAAGTATTTTTGTTTAGAAGTTAGAGGAGCAAATTTTCTTGTGAAGCTAATGTGTTCTACACCGTTTTCATCTGTAACCAATAGTCTGATATACTTTGGAAAAATGTAAGGCTTAAATACAGCCTACTCAGAAGTTTTGGTGCAAGTATCTGAAGAGGGCTACAGGAAGGCTGGGGAGGGACTATTGACAAGGTCTTGCAATGCCAGGACAAGGGACAGTGGGTTTGAACTGGCAGAGGAGAGATTTAGACTGGATGTTAGGAGGAAGTTGTTTGCAGTGAGGGTGGTGAGACACTGGCACAGGTTGCCCAGGGAGGTTGTGGAGCACTGAATCACCCAACGTGGTCAAAGACCACATTGGGTGATTCTGTGCTCCACAACCTCCCTGGAGGTGTTCAAGGCCAGGTTGGAGGAGGCCTTGAGTGGCCTGTTCTAGTGGGAGGTGTCCCTGCCTATGGCAGGGGGTTGGAACTGGATGATCTTTGAGGTCCCTTTCAACCTTACCATTCTATGATTCTGTGATTTCAGAAACCCAAAAAAGCTTGAATTCAAGTAATGGACTTCGCTGTTGAAGTTGGCCTGAACAAAGAGTGGAGAATCAGCCCCTCTGGTTGAAATGATAAGGCCAGAGCTTAATCATGCTCCTATCAATATATGTCCTGCCATTGACATTGCTGCACTGGGGAGAGGAACGAGGCCGGGGTATCTAGGTAGGCACTGCGCCTCCAACATAGTCCAACGTGAGCATAAATAAACCACAGCAACCTCTACCTAATAGTGACTCATATTGTGTTTGGGCAGACTGAAAAAGTCTCCATTTAGTTTTTTTAACCTTTCTATTGCTGCTGAAGACCTGCCTCTGAGATTGTGTTGAATATTGTAAAGCAAGTCCTCGTGATTTTGGGTTTATGGTTTTGGGTAGCACTCAAGGTAGGAAAAAAGGAATTCCTAAATTTTAAACTCAAAACTCTGTTACTTCTCCTGACCATTTTATTTCTTCCAATGATATTAGTGAAGCTTGCCGTTGTAAATTGAACTTGTAACTTGACAGGGAGTATGAACAAAATAGAAGAGGAGCAATCCTCTAATGTACTGTAGGTTTCCTAAAGCAGGAAGATAATACTTTGATGTGTATATTTTAATCTTGTCTTACTCTTTTGTTTGTTCTAACTGAGTTGGGAATATGTTGCTCAAGAACTTGGTTGGCAAGTATTTGAGAAGACCCTTTTCTTCTTTTCACAGTATTGTAACAGGACAGTAGTAAGCTAAAGAAAGGCCCTTTGATCTATAATGTCATTGTGAGATTCTGGTTCTGGAGAGATTGTGTCTCCTTAGCATGTGTCATAATAACTTCTGAGGTGAGGCAGTTTCATTTCAGCTTCCTTAGAAATATGGGTTTAATTATTTTTTATATTTTTTTTTTTAAGCAAGCAGTGTTTGGTTGATACAAAGTAATTGTTGATATGGAAACGATTTGTTTCCTCACCTTGTCTTTTTCTGAGGCCATATAGCTTCCCATGAAGAATTGCCACCAGAATTATATATATATATTTTTTTCTGTCCCTAAAATCAATGGGTCCTTTTGCCTCTCCTCCAGCTGTATGATGTAGGCAGAAGCCCCTTTAAGCATGTGTATGAATGCTGCTTGGCACAGCTGCCATGCACTTGGTTATGTATGCAAGGTGAGCAGCACCAGTGGTTGCACTGACTCCCGTGGCATTGCTTGGAAGAGTTGCTACACCTGTGAGTGAGTATTTGTAGGGTGGGGAGTGAGTGAACTGCACTAAATGTCACACTAAGACACACGTTTTGGCACCAGACTTGGTAAGACTTAGGCTTACCTGGTTGAACTGGATTATCTTAAAGGTCTTTTCCAACTGAAATGATTCTATAAAAGTTTAAAAAAAAAAAAAAAGAAGGCAGCAAATTCTATGTTTTGCTGCATATGAAATTTTGAAACCTCTTCTTAACTTGTCCAGCTCTGGGAAACCTATTACTGTAATCAGTTGTGGGGCTGTGAGGGGAAATCAGGCCTTCTAAGATAAAGACAGAAATAGTGCATTCAAATGTATTTTAAGAACTACAGCTCTTCCTTCCAAGACTAGGCCTGAGCATGGTTTAAAAAAAGGTAGCAACAAGTTTATCAATTTTAATTCGTTCTTTAACTCTTCACTTGAAACCAAAAACAATTAAGAGATCTGCTGAATTTTATTTTGGGCAGCATGCATTTGCTAAGCTGTCTTGTAGGTCTCGGGGGGATTATTTCCCCTTAAATCTGGAGATGCTGAGAAAGGGCTTTTGCATCACCGTCTCCTTGCTGTTGTAAGGTGGGGTGCAATTCAGCGCGGCCAGGAGTACAAAGTAGTAACATGGACAGTCAGTAAGTCAAATCAGCGTGGGTTCTTCTTGGATATTGGTTTCTGTGGGCAGAAACAAGAGTATTTTTGACAGTGGTTTATTTTCTCTTTCTTGCTTGGTCATGTTGCTCTGTGTTGCTGGGTGTACAGGTTCACCTGGCCTTACTCGAAATAGCAGTTGAAAGGCAAAAAGAGAAAAACTGGAGAATGTGCTCAGGTTACAACCGGCTGCTGCAGAAACTAGAAGGCAAATACATAATTTAGGTTACTTTTTTCTTGAGAGAATAATGGTTTGGGGAATGCTTTGCTGCCCTGTAACAGGGATTTTTAAATTTTGGTGTGTTTTTTTTTTTTATTTTAAACTCTCTGTATTAGAGTGGAGATGTTGCAGGAGTCTGGAGGAGTTGCATAGCGCTGGGTATATTTTGAGGTCTGAGTGAAGTGAGTATTGTGGTTTCAGCTCAGAGTAATGTGTCTCACACAAACAGCCCACCTAAGTTTTCATAGTTGACTGATGATGTGCTCTGGAAAGACCCAAAATCCTGATACGTTGCAGACTCAAAGGGTAGTTGATTAATTTTTATTTATTTATTTATTTAACGTTTTAATTTTGGGTTGTCTTTCTCCAATTTATGGTTCACATTTTGTTAGAATTTCACACAGATCACTGATCTCCAGGTTACCATGCACTGGTCACCTCGGCTGGTATTGGTCACTTTCTTTCCAAGCACATGGCCACAAGTGCTGAGTTTCCCTACCTCACCAATTCGAGCTTTCTAAAGCAGCCATCCTGGGCCTTATCACAAGTTTTCTGTCTTTCCAGTGAGAAAATGGTTTCTGTATTTTCCTTCCCTCCCTTCAACTAACTGCTCGTGGTAGCATTTTTGATAGAGCCTGCATTGTGATATGTCCTTGAAATGTAGTGCTGCAAGGTTTTGTTTTGTGTGGGGTTGTTTTTTTTTCCTCCATGTTTAGACTTCATTTCATCTATAGCAGATCAAGATTGCTGCAGATTTTATATATATATATATTTATGCATATAAATTTGGTTTGTTCTTTTTCATTTGGCAAAAATCTCATGTTTGGTAATGAAGAAGATCTCAGACTCAGGTACTGAAACCTCCAGCTAACCCTGGAGTTTTAAGACTGAAAAAAATCTTAAGTCTGGGGACTTAAGATTCCCAGACTTAAGTCCCCAGTCTTAAGGGAAACTGGGGAAGGATCACCCCAGAAAAACAGGTAAAAGTTTAAATTATTAGCACCTTTTTAAAAAGAGATCCTTGATAGTGAGAGGAATTTGTTCATATTGGCTGAAACAGAGCTTGGCAGAGCTCCTGAAGGACTACTTGAGGTAGAGAATTTGTATTAGATACTTTAAGTGAATATCAAATCCTAAATAACTTCAGCATTGGACTATGAGTCAAAAAAAGAAGGACCTAACCCTTTGAGCAAGTGGGTGTTAAGTTTAAATTTGACAGTGGCTGAAGTTCTCAGTCTCAACCAAACAGAAAACAAACTACAACAAGTAACAGAAAAACCCAACCCAAAAGTTATTTAACTCTTAGGCGGCCATAGAAGATACTGTAACGGACCCGTTTTTGTCTTTGTTCTTTCTCCCCCCACCCCTCATTTTCATTGATGGGGAAGTTTCATTTCCTTTATTTATATATTTTTAGTGTACGTGTGTTTGGGAGGGGTGTGGGGGAGAATAGGAGGGAAGTCTGAGCTCTAATTTTTCTATTTAAAAGAAACAGAAATAGCTAATGCTGATGTGTTTTAAAATGGCCTTAAATACATTCTCCCCTTGAAACTAAAAATTCTGCTGGAAAACCAGTGCATGTTAGGGGACTGAGGGGTTTTGCCACACTTGTGTGTGGCCAAGAGCACCAGCTGAACTTCCAGTTGTGCTATGCTAGCAGAAGAGTGTTTTTCCCAGTGTTGTCATGTTTCACGTGCCAAATCAGAACCAGAAATGCCTTTTCCTATTTACACTTGGACAGTCATGCCAAATGCAGCTATATTAGTAAGAGAGTTTAAAAGATATTGCTATCTTATTTTATTTTGCACTTGACCTAAATTGTAACAGCTTTAGTTTTCTTAACAGAACACACACTACAATCCTGGTAACTGCTGATTAGTTTGGGGCTGGTCACTAGGGTGAACCCTGCTGCCCTATGGTACAAATGCTTGGGCACTCTTGCTAGACTATGGTCTTAAGTGGGTCCTACTGAAATGAATGCTCTTGGATCTTTGCATAAATTGAAATAGCTTTCTGCTCTGCACACAGAACTGAATACAATTTATTGGTGAGCAGGAAATATGAAGGATTTTATTCATATGGCATAATGCTTTTTCATCAAAGAGGAAATATACTTTAATTTGGATTGTAGTTTTTAAATTCTGAGGATGAGAAAATACTGCATTATAAATCTATGAAAGTTTGGAGGCATAAGATGCTATCAATACTAGTTTTGATCAGAAACTAAAAATAATGTATTGATTTTTGACAGTATAGCAGTGCATAAAGAAGGAACAGTTAAGTGAAGTGAGGTTTCTTTGGCAAGAGTCTGTAGCTTTTGGGTGTTAGAGTAGGACTGCTGCTGGCTGTGCTGGCTGGCTGGACTTGTACCACCTGTGCTTCATCTCTGCTGCTACCCTGCTGTTTCTGCTGGTGGAGAAGATGTCCTAGTGGGCCATCGTGTTTGTACTAGAAAAAAAGTACTGTTTACTTAAAGAGTGGTGTTGTTACTTCACGGTAAAATTTGGTACTTAATTGCTTTTATAATGATTGTAAGATTTGCAGTGATAGCTACAATAGCCAAGCATTAAATAGGAGAATGAATGCTGACCAGTCTTTAAAAGGTTCACATCTGTCACAAGTACCAGTACTTAAAGGTCCTACATGAAGCTGAACTGAGGTTTCTTTTCCCCAAAATGTAGGCTGTCAAACCCTAAAAAATTTAGGAAGGTGACTCAGAGTTCTGAAATAACCTCCCAGTCCCTTTTTTTTTTTTTTACCTCTTACATTTTGTTTTGTCCTAAGCATCAAAGCTTACCTTACCTTGCAGACAGGTGATGATCTTTGAGTTGGCTAGATGTTCCTTCAAACAAGGAGAAAGCTATGTGCTGAAAGCATCACCTTTGCAATGGCTCCTAAGTTGCATTGTGTTTTCGAGTAGCCATGAGCTCTGTGACTGTGTTGAGCACAGGAGGAGGCTCTGTCGCCTGAACTCCAAGTGTATGTCGCCTGTAGCTCAGTGTTGTTGCTGTGCCCCTGGTTCGTTGGGGAGAAGTGGGCAGAAGCAGTTCAGATGCTGCTTTGCTTTTTTTTTTTTTTTTTTTTTTTTTTTNAGCATTGCAAAGAAAGCCCTATGCATTTTGATAAATCGAAAGAAATGGTTAATGTTAAGCTACATGGAATGGTGCAGCTTTGCAGGGATGTTGATACTTCCACTGTCTCTACGGTCTACCATGCAACTCAAATTCAAGCAAAGGTCTCCCACGTGGTTATTTGCATGTGCCCTCCTATCTCTGCTTTGTATCTGCAATTTCAGTATGTGCTTCCCAGAATTATTTTTGTTCATTTCTAATATTTCTTCAAAGTTAACTGGCAAAACCCAACAAGCTGGTTGTGATTTTACGGCGATAGAAGGTAGACAGCTTTGATCTTATTGTTAAATTAATTTTCTTCATGTGTGGGCTGGGTGTGTGTTGTGTTGATTTAGTTCTTATTGATCGGCGTAAAAACGGGAATTGAGCATCACAGCAATGGTAATAAACAAGTACTTGCAGTGATATTCTAATGAGTTCCTGGCAAAAATAGGACAGAGAACCATCTCAGAGAGTGACGTGCTATAGTGGTGTGATGCTGAACCAGGATACTTTTTATATAAAAGGGTTGAGTAAAGCTGTTTGAAGTTCTAACTTTCTTTGGCAACACAATTGCTGCGAGCAGTAGCATGCCAAGCAGGGCAGGATACAGTCTTTTCTGTAGGCATTTGAACATCAGAAATGAAATTCTTGCCTCTGCCTGGAACAACTTTCACCAAGCAGGTTGTGAGAACCAGGTATCGGCTTTGGTAGGGAGTGTTTCTGTATGCAGACAGCAAAGCGCTAATTATGTACAACTATGCCCTGTGAACCATCCTCACGTGTTTCAATAACCTGCATGGCAAAGCAGCAGGTAGAGAGCTGGGTGAGTGAAGGGAGGTTTCTAAATCAGAGGACAGTTTATGTCTGGGGAAGAGCAATTCGTATTCGTAACTATGCTACACCTGTATTTCTGAGTATCTCCATTGAAAGGTGGCAAGAACTCCTCTGAGCCAAAACGTTTGCAGAAGTGCAGGCAGGCAGCTTGTCTCTCTTTTGCCCCATTGATGCTGTGTATATCCAAGACTGTACAAGACTGTGTATAAAGTGCAGGCAGGCAGCTTATCTCTCTTTTGCCTCATTGATACTGTGTATATCCAAGACTGTATAAGACTGTGTATAAAGTGCAGACAGGCAGCTTGTCTCTCTTTTCCCCATTGATGCTGTGTATATCCAAGACTGTACAAGACTGTGTATAAAGTGCAGACAGGCAGCTTGTCTCTCTTTTCCCCATTGATGCTGTGTATATCCAAGACTGTACAAGACTGTGTATAAAGTGCAGACAGGCAGCTTGTCTCTCTTTTCCCCATTGATGCTGTGTATATCCAAGACTGTACAAGACTGTGTATAAAGTGCAGGCAGGCAGGCAACTTTTCTCTCTTTTCCCCATTGATACCGTGTGTTTCCAAGACTGGAAGAGACTTCGTGGTTGTGGTGATGAACAGTAATTATAATTTTTTTTTATTCCTTTTCATCAGATAAACTTGTTTTATGCTGTCATAGTTCAGTAAATTGGTACCTGAGCTGCTTGGATCATGATGAAAAAGTATCGCTGCTGCCTGCATGTGTTTGGTGAAAGCAGAAAATGAAAGGCAAAACTTCTCTGAACTGATGGAAAAAAAAAAAAAAAAGCTTTTTTAAGAATTATGAAATGTTGGAAAAAACTGCTTCATAATGAACTGTAATACTTTAAAAAAGTTGCTGCTATTATAGTAAAAAAAAGTGAGTCAGAGAATATGCCTTGCAGGTGAAATGAAAAAAGGCTTTGCCATTTATATACTTGAAAACCAAAGATGCATTGCAGAGGATGAATTTTACCCTTCATTTTGCTTGTAGTAAAACATTGGTCTTTGAAGTTAAAAACAGCTTTAGATTTGAAGGCATAATATGCCTGAAATGGGAGGTGCACAGAAAAAAGACACTGGGATAAGTGCTGTTTTGTTAATGAACAGAGAGCGTGTTAAGCTAAATGGGGCTGGCTGCACGATAAGGTACTGCTTAATATGAGAGGGGAAGACAAAATAAAGTCCTTGCAGACTCTTGTTTTAATGATTTCCAACTTCCAGATGGACTTCTAATCTGGATGTTGAATGCAGGTGTATAAAGGATAGAGCAGTTTGACAGAGCTAGGGTAGTTTCTGAAAGGAGCGACACTTTTGTGCTGGAAGCCTGTCAGCAGGCGATCCCTAGGCTAGCTACTTGATTGTTAGTTAAAGTAGGGGTTCATTAAAATAACATGGGCTCATCTGGTTTTAAAAACTAGCTCACAGCCAGTAGGCAGTGGTCCAAAACTAATAAGATTGCAGAACTGACGTTGTGGTAGTGGCACATAGAAGCCTTTCCATCCACTGGCTTTATGTAGTAATCTATTGGATTAAGCATGCTCAGTATTAGGCCAGGTTTTTCAGTTTTTAGTCATCTGTACCAGTGCCTGCTCACATTGTAGTCACTACCTACGTGACTGTTTGCAAGAAGAGGCAAGGCTGGGTCTGTATATGAATGCAGTTTTTTGCTGTAATTATTTTACTCTGTAATAATTGTATACCTCTAGTTGAAGAACCGTAATTGCAAAGTGGATAATAGGCTTCAATTATGTAAAGAAAATCCCTACATTTAAGCACTGTGCTATCCTTAGAATAAACAACTTTTACATTTTTCAGATAGAACTTCTACTTTCAGGTTATTTCTGCAAAATCTGTACTGTTAATTATGTAAATTGCAAGAAATGAGAAGAGGGGAACAAAAGAGTGGGGCATCTTAATTTAGTCTTAAGCAAATGCCAAGTCATATGTGGTCCTTACAGCTGTCTATAGTATGTGGCTGTGTTGTTCTGCTACAGCTTTTGTTACCAGTTAACCAGACCACTTAAACTGGGTGTTTCTCTCAGTTTTTGTGTGATCAGATTGCCAAATGTTGTGTCTGGGCATTTTTTCCCGTAGCAGGATGGGTTTATGCCTCCTAGAGAGTATCTTCGTGCAGTCCTCCTCCATCACAGATGCAGAAGATTCTTGCTGAACAAAAATGTTAAAATGTAGGGTTTTTTTGAGGGGTGGATTGTTGGGGTTGGTGTTTGTGTTGGTGTTTTTTTTTTTAAATTTATTTATTGATTTGGTTTTATGCTGCTGCATAGGCAAGTCCATGGTTTTTAGGTCAATCCCGTACAGTAGCAGTAAGTTTTTGTACCTGCACCTATTGCCTATTAAGGCAACGAGAATGTCTCTTTGAATGAAGGCAGATTTCAGATCTGCCTGCAGATCAGAGAAGGAGGAGAATGGAAGAAGCAGCATTCGAGTCAATGAACAAAGTTTCAGGCTGACTCAGTAATACTCATACAGTATATGCTGTAAAGATTAGTCACCACTTACTGTAAATCTTTCTTTATAGTGCTTGGTGGGCCTGTGCCTCTGTCAAGCTGCAGTTAGCAAGCTTTGTAGGCTGTGAATGCAGGTAACCATTATTTCCACACTATTTCCACACTGAACAACAGCAATAAGACCCGATAAAACGTGAAGACTTGTAAATTACTGAGCTAAAAGCAAAAGAAATCTTTCTGTTGTCTCCTGGTGCTGCTATCTCAATCTGTGAAACCAGTAGGAAAGCGAATAAATTATGCAACAACTTTATTATTATTTAGAAACCTGTGCTTACATGTTTGTTCTGCCCTGTCCTGTGCAGGTTGGTTTGATTCCTCTCCCCCTGCCCCTCCCCTTCCCCCATTGTGTAGGTTTCAAGCTGCATTTGTGTAAAACACCGATTTACATAATGGTAACAGAATAACAATTACAGGGAAGGATATTCATCTGTTGAAAACACTATTTTCATTTGCCAAGAAGAAACTTGAGGAAAATTACCCTCCAGGTTGAATTTTCTCATAGATGTTCTCAAGTTCTAAAAGTATTTACTAGCGTAATAGGTATGCATAACACGTAAAGCCAAGTCTGTATTAAGGATTTATTTTTTTAGGGGGGGAAGTGTTTGGTTTTTTGTTGTTTTTTTTTTTTTTCTCAAATTGATTACTTTTTTTAAAAAGGTAATATTTTGTAAAAATAGTGAAATTATTCTGCAGCCTTTTCTGACTTACCCACATTCACTAAGTCGGTTTGTTCGTGTTTTGGGTTTTCTTTTCTATTTGGTTGGGATTTTTTTGTAATTTTCAGGCTTTTCTCTGGAAGTTTATTTTTGTGTTGGTATAGCTGGGCACCTTTTATAATTCTTAGATGCCTTTTCTCTCTGATCTTCACCTGTTTTCCTTGGTTTCTTTAATCTATCCTTAGAGAATTGTTACTTTCAACTATAATCATCCTGCAAGTCCTGTAGAGTTTTTACAGCAAGATTATGATTGGTTTTGATAGTTTGTTTAAAATTTCTTCCTTAAAAATAAAAACCACAAAAAACCTCATCTCCCCCCCCCCCCCCAAAAAAAAAAACCACCAAAAACCCAACAAAACACAAAACCAAGCCCAGACATCTTGTTGAGGAGTGAGAAGCAGACTGTGCTGGCAGTGCTGGGTGGGATGGGGCTGAGGCTGCGTGCCTGTACAAGTGGTTTGGCAAATGGACTCTCAGAGATCTGATTCTGTCGTAGGCTTTGAGTCCTCTGAAGAGCAGGAATGAAAGCTTGAAAGCATTAAGTTTTTGGGCTATCTCACACTGTTTACTTGAAATGGAGGCCAAGCAGTTTGCATATCTCAGTATCTTGGATCAGAAAAAACATTTTTTTTCCCCCTTTTTTACTAGCCTTTGTATGGAAATGACATCACAGCTTATTTCAACTGTGGTGACTTCAGAGGTTTTTATCTTCCCTCTAGGGCTATTAACTGAATATGAGCTCTGTGCTCTGAGTCTTTTCCTTGCTGACTGTGGCACATTGATAACTCCATCGTAAATGCTCTGAATTTTGTGTGATGAAGAGCAATGAAGACCTGATCTAAAGCCTTTTGAAATTGATGGGAATATGACTTCATTGCTGTGCACGTGAAAAGGACTGGGTGACCTCCTAAGACCATGTTATTCCCTGGATGGCAGGTGCAGCCCAAGCAAGCAAGGTGTAGTGTGTTGCTTTTTGGCAGATGTAGTGACCAGGTCTGGAGTTTGGTGCAGCGTATCGTCATAGGAGGTTGTCCTCTCAGTCTGGAAGGCTAACAACCTCTCTTGTGCGACTGATTAGGTTTGTGAAATAAAACTCCTGGATTGTCCCTCAGGGGTCAGTGCTGGCACCAGTGCTGTTTAACATCTTTGTCAGTGCCATGGACAGAGGAATCAGTGCACCCTCAGCAAGTTTGCAGTTGGCACCAAGCTGTGTGGCACAGTCGACTTGCTAGAGGGCAGGGATCCATCCAGAGGGACCTGGACAGG
>VWZE01021587.1:61000-86903 GCA_013396675.1 Eubucco bourcierii
CAGCACAGGAAGGACATGGAAGTGTTGGAGCCAGTGCAGAGGAGGCCACCAAGATGCTGAGAGGGCTGCAGCAGCTCTGCTGTGAGGACAGGCTGAGAGAGTTGGGGCTCTGCAGCCTGGAGAAGAGAAGGCTTCCAGGAGACCTTAGAGTAATCTTCCAGGATCTGAAGTGGGCTCCAGGAAGGCTGGGGAGGGATTATTGCCAAGGTCTGGGAATGACAGGACAAGGGGCAAAGGGTTTAAACTGGCAGAGGGGAGATTTAGACTGGATGTTAGGAGGAAGTTGTTTGCAGTGAGGGTGGTGAGACACTGGCACAGGTTGCCCAGGGAGGTTGTGGCTGCTCCCTCCCTGGAGGTGTTCAAGGCCAGGTTGGAGGAGGCCTTGAGTGCCCTGTACTAGTGGGAGGTGTCCCTGCCTATGGCAGGGGGTTGGAACTGGATGATCCTTGAGGTCCCTTCCAACCTTCCCATTCTATGATTCTGTGATTGTTCCCATACACAAAGCTGAGCTCCATTACAAGGGCTCAGAGAGGCCCCTATCTCTACTAGAAACACCAAGGTTCTGGGGCTGTCACTAGGGCTGCAGCTGTGGTAAAGTGTGAAATGGAGCCATGGAGGCTTTCTGTGAGAGCCTGAGGAGCTGGGAAGAGTGAAACAGAAATCAAATTAAAGTTGACATTTTGAAAAGTTGATTGCTGCCTTTTTTTAATCATAAAGCAGTTTTTAAAGTAAGTCACTTCCCAGAGGAAAAATAAATACGTTAAGAAGAGAGAAGGGGAAAATATTATGTTGAATTTATGCATTTGAATGTAGCAGACTTCCTACTGTGGTGGTGGTGGTACTCAATGTGCACAGAGACGAAGCAAAAAGACAGCAATCATCCTGTCTCCAGCCATAATGTCCTATATGCAGAATGATTTTATTTGTCTTGACTATTCTGGGAGGTCTGAGGCAGTGGAGAAGGGACAGATCCAAACTATTTAAAACAGCAAAACAAACCCACCCATGAAGGAGGTTGTGGAGAGGTTGGTGCTGGTCTCTTCTCACAGGTAATTAGTGATAGAAGAAGAGGGAATGGCCTCAAGCTGTGACTGGGTAGGTTTAGGCTGGGCATTAGGAAACGTTTTTTCCCAGCAAGAGTTTTCAGGCACTGGAATGAGCTGCCCAGGGAGGCAGTGGAGTCACCAACCCTGGATGTCTTTAAAGGTTGCTTAGATGTGGTGCTTGGGGATGTGGTTTAGGGTGCACCGTGTAGAGCAGGGTTGTTGGTTGGACTTGGTGATCCTGAGGGGCTTTACCAACCTGACTGTTTCTGTGATTCTGATCACTGCAGTGAACATTGGAGAGATTTTTCTTCTCCTGCCTCTGCCCCAGGAGGAAGTCAAGGGGGTTTCTGCCTGCCTTCAGCAGGAAGGCTTGTGTGAACACCTTGGGGTCACTCTGGGCATGCAAAGCAATGGATATCCATTCACACACCTTGTTGGGATACTTTTTATGACTCCTCTTGTAGCTGGTGAGGAGAAGGCAATGGAGGGGATGCCCTGGGAGGGCTGTAGTTGGTGTTACCCCGTTGGTGTGTGTTTGAGCAGTAAGTCTTTGCACACATTGTGGAGGTGGCCTGTTGGAACACTGATGAATTGCTTATGCCTTTAAGAGCTTGCACGGAGCGCTGCATCGCTGTAGTTATTTGTGTAGCCATATGCTATTCTTTTTTCTTACATATGTTCTCTGATAATTGTCAGTAGCAGGTGCCTGTGAGCCAAGGCAAAGCAGTCTTCAAAAAATCAGACTCTTAATAGCAATACAGAATTGTGTGAGCTGAGGAAAAAAGACCAAGTTGAAAGTCAGCTGCTGCTGAATCTCCTTCCATCATCTGAAGAGTAACTGCTGAGAGGAAGATGTGGGGAGACTGTACTTCAAACAAGGCAACTGTGTCTGCTGAAAATCGTTCTGGGGCACTGCATGGTTAGAATCCCACAGTAGTCCTGTTACTGCTGTCACATCATCTTCACATCCCCACAAAGTGGGGAGTTGCCATTCCTTCTGTGTAGCAGTTGGGGAGCTTATATGGGAGCCTAACAGCCTGGCAATTCAGCAGTACTGTGTATTTCAAAGTGTCAGGGAAGACATACTCTCCCTAGCATCATTCTGGCCATGTTGAGTTTGTTGGGTTTGGGGTTTTTATTTGTTTGTTTGCTGGGTTTGGTTGTTTTGTTTTGTTGGGGTTTTTTTTGTTTATTTGATTTTTTTTTTTCTTCATCTCTGTTGAAGGGCTAGTAAAATATAGAGCACATATGGAAATGACAGACGTTGTTGGGTTTTTTCAGGTTGTTTTTTTTTGTTGTTGTTGTTGTCCTTGTTTCTAAAATTAAGCACATGGGAGTTTGCAAGATCCTGAAACGAATTGAAATGATAATGCACTGTCATGTGTTCAAGGAATCTTTTTCATCTAGTCACAATGTATGTAGTGAACCAGAGATCCAGATTTAAGAAAATACAGTCCAGGAAGGAGAGACAAACCAAACAGGGTATACAACTAAATATCCAGAATTGTACTTACTATGTTAAGGTTTTGCTGCCAACATTCCTTTGTATTTTTTTCTTTTTAATCTTTTTCTTTCTTTCCCCCCTCCCCCCGTGGTCCTTCATGTTCTTCCATGTGTAATTAAGTAACCTGTGGTATCAACTCTTCTGCCAATCCCCTGCAAAATGTTGGTAAGTGAAAATTGGGTCCTCTGAACAGAGCAGGTCCCTCTCTATGTCAGAAAAGTAACAAGAGTGTCTTTCATGTTGATGGGTTCTGAAGCTGTTACATTGGCATCCATGCATATGGGTAGTAGGTTTTTATCCTGCTGTTGTATGCTTCTGTAGTTCATTTCTGAGGTGGGATGCAAGAGTAACGATCTCACAGCTTGACCACAAATGCAGTTGGTGATGTTTACAGGGGCAGAATTTGTGTCAGTGGGGCAGTATCCTGAGGAGATGTCTGGCACAGGACCTTGTAATACCTGTCAACTGTATTAACTTAGGCTAGTTCTTGCTTTTTATACCATAAAAATATCATAATTAACTTATACTAGCTCTTACTGCTTATACCATAAAAAAATCATAATTAACTTAAGCTAGCTCTTGCTGTTTATACCATAAAAAAATCAAAATTAACTTAAGCTAGCTCTTGCTGTTAATACCATTTAAAAAAAATCATAATTGACTTATGCTAGCTCTTGCTGTTTATACCATTAAAAAAAAAATCATAATTGACTTATGCTGGCTCTTGCTATTTGTACCATAATCATAATCTTTCTTGATTGTTTTAACTTCTGCATCTCCAGAACCTAGACCTTGAACTAGTGCAAAACTTGTGGAGATAATTTTGCTAGCATCTTAAACTACTTCAGAACAACTGCTGCTAAGTCAGGCACTGAAGTTTATACTCAGTAACTGAAAAATATGTACAACACCAGATATAATTGTATGTTAGATTCACTTAACTGTTTCTGAGGGTAAATTTAATAAAGAGGTAGTAGCCTTCCAGTATCTGAAGGGGCCTACAGGAAGGCTGGGGAGGGACTATTGACAAGGTCTTGCAATGACAGGACAAGGGGCAATGGGTTTGAAGTGGCAGAGGGGAGATTTAGATTGGATGTTAGGAGGAAGTTGTTTGCAGTGAGGGTGGTGAGACACTGGCACAGGTTGCCCAGGGAGGTTGTGGCTGCTCCCTCCCTGGAGGTGTTCAAGGCCAGGTTGGATGAGGCCTTGAGTGACCTGTGCTAGTGGGAGGTGTCCCTGCCTATGGCAGGGATTTGGAACTAGATGATCCTTGAGGTCCCTTCCAACCTTCCCATTCTATGATTCTGCATCTCTGTATGTGTGTATGGGTACAGATAGAGAGAGAGCAGATCTGTAAAGCAAATGAACACAGGCATATATTGCAGTATTGCAATTGTTTCCCCTTGGGGGTGTTGTTATTGCTGTCCCTTTCACAAACTGTGAGCCTGTAATTTTTCACATACTATTCTTTGGGCCTCTCTGCCAGAGAGGCTCAATCTATCATGTTAAAAAAAAAATCAATAAAAAGTCTAGAGGTTTATTTATAAAGTAGAGCATGGAGAGAGGGTGCAAAAATTCCATTAAAATGGCAGTTTAGCACTAGCTGCATGTCTCTGGGACTAAGCTCCAATATTTTAAACTATTAAAATTGTTACAAGAGTGCTTTGAAAGTACCACAAATCACAGTAAAGCCTTCTAGTTGAAACTTGCCTTTATATAGTGTGCTAGAACTCAGCTTATGTATATTTTTGGAATGCCTGATGCTGCCCTCAGACACAAGTTCAGTATCCTGTTTTAGAGCTTTATTGTAGTTAATAGTGCTACAGGTTTATACTCCAGTGAAAATATGTGGATGTAAGAAGTCAGAGTTTATTTGCCTTCAGAAGTGTAAGTGTATGTATGTCTCTGTGCAGATGGAGCTCTGGGCAAATTAATTATTTCTGAGAATTCTGTAGGCTTCTAATGTAATTCATCAGGATTGCCTGTCTTGACACATGCTGCTTTGTTAGAGGAGCTTATAAATTCAAGTGGCTGTGGGTTATTTTATGACACAGTAGTTTTCACTAGTGATGTGTTGGTCATTCAGCTCCATGTTTTCTATCCAACGAAATAAACGTGTCCCCCTGCTCACAAATGTGATGTTAAAGGCTTTGTGAGACAGTATCTGTATTAAACCTCCCAAAGATCAGAAGCAGTGTAAGCTTCACCCCCAGCCAGCATCTTTCTGACTTATTTTAATAGCTGAAGAAGATGGCCCTTGAAATTGTTGACTTTTAAATACCAATGGCATTGTATGGCTTTGTGTTGTACAATCTTTTTTCTTTTTAACCCTTCCTGGGATGAGAAGAATAGTTTCTAGTGGCAATGCCTTTTATCCCTTTACTTTCAAAAATACCTCCTCCTCCCCATGCAAAATTTAAAACTATTAACTCTTACTTGGTCCAAAAGCAGGGGTTTCCATCTCCAGGTGTGCTGGTTTGAGGCTAATTGGAATATTTTAATAAGGAAAATTACACTCTAGGCTGTGAAAGGCAAACATCATGATGTCTGCTGCACTCATAGGCTTGCTGGAGGATTGTTTGGGAACACTAACCAAAACAATAGATCAGTCAGTCTCTCTCTGGCTCTTGCTGGAACAGGAGCTGCTGTAGGATCTAGCAGTTTCTGGGCTCTGGCTCCTCTGCTGATTAATCCTCACTAACCACTTTTCTTCTAACTCCCCTGGCTGATCCTCCTAATTTACCTTGCATGTAAGGCAAACCTTGGGGTAAGGTACAGGGGTGGGGAGAAGGTGGAAGGGTGGTTGGGAGGCCCTCCTGGGGTCTCTGATTTCTGGGAGGGGAGTTGTGTTGCTGTATTACCTTTTACTTGTATATTTCTGTAAATATTCTGTCTATAGTGTACATATGTTTACTGTACATTGTGCTGAGCTGTAAATAGAGCTTCAGTCCTTAACTTCCAGCTGGCTGAGTTCTAGTCTGGGTCATTTTACAAAGTGTTGGGGGGGCAGGGAACTCCCAAACCTTCACACCAGGAGACAGTGCAGACTGTTGGAGAGCACAGCTCTTGGTAGGAACTGTGGGAGCAGGCTACATAAATGAACATGACAGAAGGCAAAAGTGAAACTCCAACTCATCAAACATTTGTGTGTGATATAACTGTGCACCCTGTCACACAGTCCTGTCTGTGAGTACAACTCAATAACTCGATCCATCATTCCCACATTATTCATCCATCCCTTTTTCCCTTCTTACTGAAACACAGCCTAGTTCTGACTTACTTCTTGCTGTTATTTCTTGCATACATTTTCAGATCTTTTCACATGAAGTTGGAGTAAAGTTAAGGATCCCAAAAAGCTTTAAAAAAGAAATGCTATTAACTTGGTCCTTTAATTGATAAGTAGCATCTGGAGTTTCAGAGAAAGGGATCTCACCTGTGTGCTTAAAAATCTCTGGAAGATTCATACCAGTGCTTGGAAAGTGGAGGTGCTAAAGGGAGATCATTAATGCTTGAAAAAAAAAATTGCTTTTTTTATAAGCAAAGACTACTAAAATCTGTTCCACAAGGTGCTTCCCAGTGTGAAAAGGAAAGGCTTTAGCTGTGTTATACCAGTCTGGGCAGAAATGATAGTTAGCTTCCCTGCTCTTGAGAAAATAAGCCAGTGGTGTTAATGAGGAGAAAGAAGGGGAATCATTCAGGAAAATGGACTGTCCTGTGAAGCCATTACAGTCAGGAATCAGCCCACCAGAAACTGGGGTTGCAAGGGGGGTCAGTTTGGTTTGGCCAAATTGTGGTTACTTCCAGCTGAGTTTGGATTCCCAACTCAGTTCTGCCTGGTGCCCCTCCTCCCAGGGTTCCTCCTTTTTCTTCCTCATGGGTTTGCTTTGCTTGAGTAATGAGTGTTGACTCTTCCATTTTGTGCTGGGTCGTGTTGCTTTGCAAAATATTGGAGGGTACAGCAGGGAGGTTGATGGGAGGTGTGGGAAGAGACAAACAAGGGGTGGTAATGCAGGCCAAAGTGTTAGACTGGGGCCTTTGGAAGTTATTTGTTAGGTCAGGATGCTGCAGTGGTGTGGATGTTGTCTGAGGCAGCTCAGGAAGGGGTCGTGCCCCTGAAGAGAAAATGAGGGTCTTCTGTTCTGCTCTAGGCATCCCATAGCTCTCAGAGCTGTTGTGGAAGTTACTCCCTGGTTATGTGTCTGTTAGCAGAGCAGCTGCCCACCAAGCTTTTAATGCCCTGGGCTGCAATCCTCTGCTTTCAATTTCTCCTTCTCCTCTTGGCAGTGAAGACGTTCTTGGTCTAGCAGGAGGCTTTGCAGCAGTTTCCCCCTCAGTGTCCCACGGAGTATCTTTGTGCTTTTGTTGCTCTGGGTGAGTGATGTGGAAGAGTAGGACACAGCAGAGTTCTATTACGTGTTTCTACTAGGGTAGAACTGCTGGGCCTTGTGCATGGCATTCTGTGCTGTGCTGCTGCTCTGAGGGTGTGCTAGAAATGAGTCCTCTCTCAGGAAAAAACACTTCTTTCCTGACCTTTCTTTTTTTCTTTCTTTTCATCTCTCAACATAGAATCATAGAGTGGTAAAGTTGGAAGGGACCTCAAGGATCATCCAGTTCCAACCCACTGACACAGGCAGGGACACCTCCCACTAGTACAGGTTACTCAAGGCCTCCTCCAACCTGGCCTTGAACACCTCCCTGGGCAACCTGTGCCAGTGTCTCACCACCCTCACTGTAAACAACTTCCTCCTAACATCCACTTTCAATCTCCCCTCTGCCACTTCAAACCCATTGCCCCTTGTCCTGGCATTTCCAGACCTTGGCAATAGTCCCTCCCCAGCCTTCCTGGAGCCCCCTTCAGATCCTGGAAGGCTACTCTAAGGTCTCCTGGAAGCCTTCTCTTCTCCAGGCTGCAGAGCCCCAACTCTCTCAGCCTGTCCTCACAGCACAGCTGCTGCAGCCCTCTGGTCATCCTCGTGGCCTGCTCTGGACCCTCTCCAACACTTCCATGGCCTTCCTGTGCTGGGGGCTCCAGAACTGCACACAGGACTCCAGGTGGGGTCTGAGGAGAGCAGAGCCAAGGGGCACAATCCCCTCCCTTGCCCTGCTGCCCACACTGCTCTTGCTGCAGCCCAGCACACAGTTGCTGTCTGGGCTGCACTCACACTGCAGCCTCATCTTCAGCTTTTCATCACCCCACACCCCCAGGGCCTGTTCCTCAGGGCTGCTCTCAGCCATTCCCCACCCAGCCTGGAGTTGTGCTTGGCATTGTGCCTACCCAGGTGCAGGACCTTACACTTGGCCTTGTTGAATGTCATGAGGTTGGCCTGGGCACAGCTCTGCAGCCTGTCCAGGTCCCTCTGGATGGATCCCTGCCCTCTAGCAAGTGACTGTGCCACACAGCTTGGTGCCAGCTGCACACTTGCTGAGGCTGCACTGATTCCTCTGTCCATGGCACCGAAAAAGATATCAAACAGCACTGGTGCCAGCACTGACCCCTGAGGGAGCCACTTGGCACTGGTCTCCAGGTGGATGTTGTGCCCTTGATCACCACTCTCTGCATGCCACCATCCAGCCAACTCCTTATCCAACGAGTGGTCCATCCACCAAGTCCATGTTTTTCAAGTTTGGAAAAACAGTCTGGGATGGATCCTGGTTTGCTATCTTCCTTTGTCTCTTGTGCCTGCTTTGGTAACATCTCTGCTCTTGCTGATGGGACATGTGCTCAAGATACAGAACCTGTTGGCTGCAAAGAGTCTCAGCAGTGTCTGAGGCCCCAAACCCCACTGTGTGTGGGGTATGGTCTCATTGAAAAGCTGACAGGGTGCTAGGACAGAGTGGCCTCTGGGGCAGAATTGGTGCTTGTCTCACTGCCTGCCATGCTGACCCCTTGCAGGGAGCAGTATGGTGTGGTTTTGCTGCTGAACACTGACCAGTTTTGGCACTGACCTTTAAGGCCAGCTGGCACATACTTTGTGTGACAAGTTAAATTTGTTGGCTTATTGCTGAGGTTACCTCTGAGTTGTCCCCACAATAAAGCTGCTCAGGTTTGTCAAAGGGGTAGTGGCTGATCCCTTAAAGCTTCTAAAATTCCTTTGTAAGGAGTGCTGTCTTTAGCCAGCACTGCAGGGGCACTGCAGTCAGGTGCTTTGATTTCACTGCATAGTCTTTGCAGAGCCAGGGACACAGACCAGACCCTAAAGAAATGGCCTGTTCTACCTACTGTGTTTTTCTCAGCACAGTGAGTGGGACATGATCATGTACCCTTCTCTTTATGTGGGAGGTGGGAAAAAGAGCCTTTTTGTGGCTTGGCCAAAGAGAGGAGAGGGTCTTTTAGGCTGTTGTGAGGTTTGTTTGGTGTTTTTATAGAAGTGTGGATGTTCTGATGACCTTTCTGAGCTACATGGGGAGCATGTAGCTGCTGGTGACTGTAAAGAACTGGTCTTCTGGAGGTTCCAGTCCCTTACAGGTTCTTGGTCTTACTTTTTTTTGTAAGAAGTGTTCTCTGAACCACTTCAAGAAATTGCCATTTAACCAAAATGGTGAAACCAGGAGTTTCTGGCTCTGAGGAATTTCTCTACCAGGCCTTCTGCAACTCATGCACGAATGCCAAGCATTGGCCCTCTCCTGTGCCTGGGGATGAGCCTGCCATAGGTAAGGCAGAGCTCACTTGCTTCTTCTAATTTGTGTTTCTCTTTTTTTGGTGGAAGGGAGGAAGTGGTAGATACCAGTCTTCCTCTCTCACACGTCCTTCCACACGCATCTTGCTGGCAACCACCCAAGCTGTCCCCTAGAGATGCTACCATGACTAATTTCCTGGCTTTTAGTTTGAAAATGCAGTCATTAAAGTTGTGCAGATCAGCTGGGGCAAGTTCCAACCTCTTTTGTCTATGAAAACCTAGAAAGCATATTTCTGGGAAGAGCTGTTGGAGATGGAATTAGGTTTTTCATTGGTGTGTGTTGGTGTTTCATTTGGGGTGGGTTGGTTGGTTGTTTTGGTAGTTGGCTTTGTTTGGGCTTAGGGTTTGGTTTTTTTGTTGGTTTTTTTTTTGTGTGTGTGTGTGTGTGTGTGTGATGGGTTTGAATTGGCAGAGGGGAGGTTGAAACTGGGTATTAGGAGGAAGTTGTTTGCAGTGAGGGTGGTGAGACCCTGGCACAGGTTGTCCAGGAAGGTTGTGGAGCACAGAATCACCCGTGATCTTTCGATCACGTTGGGTGATTCTGTGCTCCACAACCTCCCTGGAGGTGTTCAAGGCCAGGTTGGAGGAGGCCTTGAGTGACCTGTACTAGTGGGAGGTGTCCCTGCCTATGGCAGGGGGTTGGAACTAGATGATATTTGAGGTCCCTTCCAACCTTACCATTCTATGATTTAATTTCTTAATGCCTTTACAGATCAAACTTTCAATGTAAAAAAAGACGTTTCTTGGAAAAATATTTTAACTAATATTTGGCCAATTCTTTATTTATTGTTTTCCTGGCTATAAGAACGACCAACTTAAGGAAAATGCTAACTTCTCTCACCAAGTAATTACTGATCTAGGGATAAAAGTTCATGTTTTCATGCACTGGGTGTTTGTTCCTTTGAGGGGGGTAGGTTTTTTTTTTTTTTTGAGATGAGTGCTTTGAAGAAGAGTACTAATTGAATATAGAATCATAGAATGGTAAGGCTGGAAAGGACCTCAAGGATCATCCAGTTCCAACCCCCTGCCATAGGCAGGAACACCTCCCACTAGCACAGGTCACCCAAGGCCTCCTCCAACCTGGCCTTGAACATCTCCAGGGAGGGAGCAGCCACAACCTCCCTGGGCAACCTGTGCCAGTGTCTCACCACCCTCACTGCAAACAATTTCCTCCTAACATCCACTTTCAGTCTCCTCTCTGCCACTTCAAACCCATTCCCCTTGTCCTGGCATTCCCAGACCTTGTCAATAGTCCCTCCCCAGCCTTC
Source organism: Eubucco bourcierii (assembly GCA_013396675.1). Taxonomy (NCBI): domain Eukaryota; kingdom Metazoa; phylum Chordata; class Aves; order Piciformes; family Ramphastidae; genus Eubucco; species Eubucco bourcierii. The sequence continues at coordinate 71,496 of VWZE01021587.1, forward strand.
CTGTAGCCCCCTTCAGATCCTGGAAGGCTACTCTAAGCTCTCCTGGAAGCCTTCTCTTCTCCAGGCTGCAGAGCCCCAACTCTCTCAGCCTGTCCTCACAGCAGAGCTGCTGCAGCCCTCTCAGCATCTTTGTGCCACTCTTCTGGACCTGCTCCAACACTTCCATGTCCTTCCTGTGCTGAGGGCTCCAGAACTGCACACAGGACTGCAGGTGGGCTCTGAGGAGAGCAGACCTTATATAAATGGCCTTGCATAAGCAGACCTTGCTTGAAGTGTTGATGATTTGGTGATGTACAGTCAGATATTGTTGTCTTGCAGAGTTTGGCCTCCCTTTCTTCTTGGCTGGAAAAACCACCACAGTTCTTTAGAACTGTGGGGAAATTGGTTAGTCATTAATCTTAGTTAATTAGATTCTTGATTGGTTAGATTTGTTGTTGTTGTGTGGTTTTGGTTATGTGTGGTGTTTGGTTTTTTTGTTTGGGTTTAACTGGGTTTTGTAGTAAAACATGGGTTTTTTAGGTCAGATTCTTTCATAGGAGTGCCAGGAGAAACTAAGTGAGGAGTTTCCTGTTACCAATCTTAGTCCCAGTGTGTCACTCTGAAAAAGTGAAATATAGCCCCTTCTCTAAGCTTCTCAGAAGCAGCCTGCTGAGCCCTGCAGGCAGCCTCTTCTCTCCTGTGACCACCCCAACCTGAGGACCCTTGAGGGGACTCTGGAGCACAGAAAACTTGGTGGTTTGCTAAATGAAGTATGGAGGAAAGTGAAGTTTCTGCTGTTTCAGTGTGGGGACCAAGAGAGAAGCAACAGGATGGGCTCTACATTAGTCCAAAACCAAAGTTAAGTACTTTGTTTAAGAACTGCCTTAGAAACTCATCTTCTTCTTTTTTTTTTTTTCAGGGAACTGTTTTTAGATTGCCTGTCTCTTCAGGAACTGGTTGATACCATTTAATCTCAGAGAAAAGTGAGTCAGGCAGTTATCTAAAATAATATTTTTGTTAAAGCTCTGCCCCGGTGTAAAATATTCGAAGCTCATAAAAAAAGAAAGCCCATTTCTCCTTTTCTTCCTTCTTTCAAATTGCCTTGAAACATCTGACAGCAAGCTGTGAAATGGTTGTGACACTCACTATCTTGACTTAAGCCTGTGTCAAGACTCCACTCCAGGGAGTGCAATCATATGATAAGCAGACTAGTCAAATATCTTAATTGCTGTGTATTCCATTTAGATACTTTGTGGGGCCTTCTAGCAGGGGTTTGCAGGGTTGGGGCCACCAATTAGCTATTGCATGTACTGCTGGTGACCCTTAGCTGAGCAGGGTGAAGGAAAAGACAGTATGTATGCTCCCAGAGACAGAGCAAAGAGGCCACTTCACCTTTTCTTTTACCTCCTGGCAGTGCAGGTGTTACTGAATTGCTGTTAAAAGAGGCTTGGTGAGATGTGAAACAGACATGTCTCCGTGTTCTCTGGTGAATTTCTGCATTGCTGAAGTGCTGCCATGCCAGTCCTGTGCTTTTTGGGTTAACAAAAGTAAAGCAGGACAGCAGGAAGTGAGGATGTAAACTGCACTTACTTCTCAGAAGAGCAGGAGAATGACGATGCCACTGTTTTTTTCAAAGTTGAAACAATCTTTAATTTATGTGGCTCTTCTAATCATAGCTGTTTAATAGAGACACAAAAAAGGATCTATTTTGCCAGGCTCAATGTGCTCATATTCTTAACTTTTTACAGTGGTGGTTTATACAGATAAGATAACTGGCTTGAGATTGTGTTTGGTTTATTGAAGACCTGATTAGTTGAGAGAGAATGGGAATTACAAATTTTAATTTGGATTGGTGAAAAGCTCCAGATGAGGCTGCAGTGTGAGTGCAGCCCAGACAGCAACTGTGTGCTGGGCTGCAGCAAGAGCAGTGTGGGCAGCAGGGCAAGGGAGGGGATTGTACCCCTTGGCTCTGCTCTCCTCAGACCCCACCTGCAGTCCTGTGTGCAGTTCTGGAGCCCCCAGCACAGGAAGGACATGGAAGTGTTGGAGTGGGTCCAGAGGAGGCCACCAAGATGCTGAGAGGGCTGCAACAGCTCTGCTGTGAGGACAGGCTAAGAGAATTTGGGCTGTGCAGCCTGGAGAAGAGAAGGCTTCCAGGAGACCTTAGAGTAGCCTTCCAGTATCTGAAGGGGGCCCACAGAAAGGCTGGGGAGGGACTATTGACAAGGTCTGGGAATGGCAGGACAAGGGGAATGGGTTTGAAGTGTCAGAGGGGAGATTGAAAGTGGATGTTAGGAGGAAGTTGTTTGCAGTGAGGGTGGTGAGACACTGGCACAGGTTGCCCAGGGAGGTTGTGGCTGCTCCCTCCCTGGAGGGGTTCAAGGCCAAGTTGGGGGAGGCCTTGAGTGAGCTGTGCTAGTGGGAGGTGTCCCTTCATATGGCAGGAGGTTGGAACTGGATGATCCTTGAGGTCCCTTCCAACCTTACCATTCTATGATTCTTAATAACATGTACTGGTAGTACCTTTTTCTTCCCCTTTTTGATTTAAATGTACTCTCCCTTTTTTTGTTTTTGTTTTGTTTTGAATTTATTTTTGTGTGAAGTCTTTGCCTGTTACCCACTGAAATAGCAGTATATGAGACAGTTGTAATTCAACATTTCATAATCTGTTGCAGAAGCAGAAAATGTTCACAGACCTCTATAAAGAAGTTAAAAGAAGTTCTGAAAGCTCTGGAATCCCACTTTTCCCATTTTATTTATTGCTGCAATTCTTTTCAAGAGGTGTTGCTGCTTTCAGAAGGAGATGATGCTCAGTGAATATCCTGGGCTAATGCAGAGGCCTTTGTAGGATGTGCAGTGACCTACCTAAGAAACACGAGAGAGTTAATTGCCACCTTTCTTAGTCTACATATAAATGTGGCATAGAAAGGCTTTTCCATGCAAAGGATGTGAACCAGGTAGAGCTTTGGAGTTTATGGAAAATGAACTGTAAAAGAGTTGCCTATTTCAAGCTACTTTTGATGAGTTCCAAACTAAAAAAAAATGTGCTAGCATATTAAATTATTGGGCATCTTTACTACAGTGTAAGGAAGATTCATGCTGTAATTAAATATTGCTGCAACCCAATTTAGAACTTGATAAATCCAGCATTGCAGGGCTGAATTATAAGTGATACCTCATTATTTAAAGGGAAAACATTTAGAGTGTTGTGGAGCTGTGTTTGATTGGGAGGGGGGTTGTTTGTGTGTTTGGTTTTTGTTGGGTTTCTTTTGGTTTTTTTTTTTTGTACCCTAATAGCTTTCTTTGAGCAGTGCTCTGTAGGAGGTGCTTTGGGCAAGATGCCTCAGCTGATCCTTTTTCAAGGGAACTGTGCAGACAGAAGTCAGAATTAAGGATGGCATCCAGACAAGCCTTTCTTACCACATGTGGTCACTGATTTCAAGTTAAATGCTTGCAGTCTTCATTGCTCCTCCAGGTCAGAAATTTAGGTCTTCTTAAAAGCACAGACATTACTGTCAGATATTACTGATACTGTATGTACACTGTGTATATAGCATCAGTAGCAATACAAAATCTGTACACCAAAATTCCATGTGTACTGCTTGCCTTTTTTCCTCTCTAAAAAGCTTCCATTCACAGTCTCACAGTATCACAAAGGTTGGAAGAGACCTCAAAGCTCATCAAGTCCAACCCATGACCACAGCCCTCAAGACCAGACCATGGCACCAAGTGCCACATCCAAACCTGCCTTGAACACCTCCAGGGACGCTGACTCCACCACCTCCCTGGGCAGCCCATTCCAGCAGTCAATGACTCTCTCAGGCAACAACTTTCTCCTCACCTCCAGCCTAAACTTCCCCTGGCACAGCTTCACACTGTGGCCTCTTGTTCTGGTGCTGCTTGCCTGAGAGAAGAAAGCAACCTCCTCCTGGCTACAAGCACCCTTCAGGTAGCTGGAGACAGCAAGAAGGTCTCCCCTGAGCCTCCTCTTCTCCAGGCTAACCAATCCCAGCTCCCTCAGCCTCTCTCCACAGGGCTGTGCTCCAGGCCTCTCCCCAGCCTCGTTGCCCTTCTCTGGACACACTCAAGCACCTCAATGTCCTTCTTCAATGGAGGGGCCCAGAACTGGACACAGGACTCAAGGTGTGGCCTAACCAGTTGATTGCCACTCACTTGAGTCTCAAAGCATGCCCTTGTGCAATGCATTTGGAGTATGGTGATTGGGAACATCACCAAGCCTCCATCATTTGGTCAGTTTAAGAAGTTTACTCAATTTTGGGTAGCAAATACCTCTTTGTCCATCTTTTGAGACTCTTGTGTTATTCTTACACTGCAGTTCACAGGTTCTCAGTTGAGAAGCAAAACTGGAAACAGAGTAAGTTTGTGCATTTAAGTGAACTGAAGAGCAAATTTTGTGTGGAAATATTGTTTGTTTGTAGGAAAAATAGCTTCTTGTTTGCAGAGTTCCTGCTTCCCCTGCTTCCTTAGCATGCAAAGTAATTGATCTTAAGCAAATTGCATATGTTTGTAACTGCCACTGCCTGTGCACACATACAGGAGCATGTTGTGGTGGTTTGGGAATTACACACACACCCCCAACTTTGTAAAATCTCCCAGACTAGACTCAGCCAGCTGGAAGTTAAGGACTGAAGCTCTGTTTACAGCTCAGCACAATGGACAAGCAGAGATAGACACAACAGACAGGAATAGTTACAGACATAGACAAGTTAAAGGCAATACAGAAACACAACTCCCCTCCCAGAAATCAGAGTCCCCAGGAGGGGCTCCCAACCACCCTTCTGCCTTCTTTCCAACCCTCTGCCTTACCCCAAGGTCTGCCTTATGTGCAAGGTGAGTTTGGAGGATGGGCCAGGGGAGTTAGAAGCAGAGTTGTTAGTTGGGTTAGCAGAGAGGCCAGCAGACAAAACCCGCAGCTAGAGAGACAGAGACTCTCTGTTGTCTTATCTGTGTTTGTGTTCTTGTTCTTACCCATCTCAGCAAGCCTCTGAGTGCAGCAGACATCAGCAGTGTTTGCTTTTCACAGCCTAGAATCTAATTATTTTCATAAAAATACTCCAGTTAGCCTCAAAGCAGCACAGATGTGACAACGGCAAATGAAGGTGCAGGGTTTGAGGAACCTTTAATCTTCATTCCTGGGGAAGAGAAGTCAGCTTCTTCCAGTGCTGCCTGGATGTTAGCTGGCACCATGGCTCCACAAGTGCTCTTTGTGCCCACCATAGTGGAGGAGCACAGCATTGCTGGATGACTTCTGTGGTCAGGTGTGAGTAACAGATGGACTGTTTACATTGAGGAGAATCTTATACTCAATACTGAAAATGATTATGCTAATTACAGCTTTAAAAGAGTTGCAGTTCCATGTGTTTGATGTGCACTACATTATGTGCTCAGCCTCAGCTAGAAACTGTGTTCTGAGTTTTAGCAACTGTGATGTGTAGTCTTTGCCCCCCCCATTTAAACATCAGTAGCCAAGTGTTTTGCCTCTGTTTGTAGCTTCAAGTTACACTTTTTTTTTTCTGATCCAGTCATCAGTTCAAATTATTTATAAAATGAGGACATCCTTTTAGACTTCATGTGTAAACAGTCTTAAATATGTGCACAGGCAGAAAGATTCCTGTCTGTTTATCTACAGATGAAGTTCAAATATTAATAAATAATATTAAATAGGGATTTTTCCCCCCCTCAATCTTCATATAAGTTTTCCCTTTAAGACTCATAAGGACATGGAAGTGTGGGAGCAGGTCCAGAGGAGACTACAAAGATGCCGAGAGGGCTGCAGCAGCTCTGCTGTGAGGACAGGCTGAGAGAGTTGGGGTTGTGCAGCCTGGAGAGGAGAAGGCTTCCAGGAGAGCTTAGAGTAGCCTTCCAGGATCTGAAGGCTGGGGAGGGACTATTGACAAGGTCTGGGAATACCAGGACAAGGGGAATGGGTTTGAAGTGGCAGAGGCAGATTGAAAGTGGATGTTAGGAGGAAGTTGTTTGCAGTGAGGGTGGTGAGACAGTGGCACAGGTTGCCCAGGGAGGTTGTGGCTGCTCCCTCCCTGGAGGTGTTCAAGGCCAGGTTGGAGGAAGCCTTGAGTGAGCTGTGCTAGTTATTAGTTGCAATATAGCTCTGCTACTGTGATTTATTGTCAGCTGGGATAAGCAAGTGAATTTTTTTTTTTGGTGGTTCTTACTGGGTAGGTATTAGTGTAATCAAAACTATGGCTGCAGTTTCTGGTGTGTGTGCCTGAGGGTAGGATCTGCTGTTTTCTTCAGGCAATATAACACCAGGGCTGTTCATTTTGAAATTCATGGTGAGAAGGGGAAGCCTGCTGCCAACCACCAAAGTGCCATTTAAAATTGCTTTGGACTTGATGCTTATTTATAAGATGACTCAACAAAGTGTTTCTCTTGCAGTAGGGATGTGGGGATGGTAGTGGGGAGCTCTCAAGACTGGAGGTGTCTGGTGTCTACTCAGGCTCCTGTGGCAGGAAGACACTCTTACTGCTCCTTCTGCTGCATCTCTTTGCTAGAGACTTGGGAGGTTCCCATCTGAGCAACTACCTTCAGCTAAAGGGGAAGATGGGAAAGCCAGAAGAAGGATACTGTAAAGTGGGCTGAGAAAGGTGAATCTCATAGATTTTAAAGGTATCAACTGCCAGGGCAGCTTTTGTATTTATATGTTTGCATTAACTTTCTGACTCACACTGACACCTCCTTCTTTTTGGTCAAAACTTCAACCAGCATCTTAGTCAATGACAGCAAGGTTTGCAAATCAAAACCAAATCTGAGCATAGCACTACACTTGAGTGAGCTGTGCTAATCTAAGGCAAGCTTCTGTTTCCTGCTCAGAGCTTCTCTCCCATGCTCTTGTTTGGTGTATGTACAACACTGCCTGCTGACAGGCACCTTTGAGACATGCATCAGTTCATGAAGTGTCTGTGGTTAGCAACTGCTCCAAGCTTGGTACTTCATGTACCTACTGGCTACCTACCTATGGATAAGGTGAAGGCTAGGGAAGAGTCCTGTATTTGTGAATTAACATCCATAGTCATCTTGGTATTTTTTATATATTGCTGTGATCAGACAAAAAAATACAATCTGACAGTAAAAGTAATCCTCACAAGAAGTAATAGAGTGCAAGCAGTGCATGAGCTGAGTATTTTAGTTAGTGAATATGTTGAGCTGATACAATCCTGAGTAGTCTAGCTCTGCAAATTGTCTAAAAGCAACCTCTTAAAGACCCTGAGGTCTTATCTTCCATCAGCAACTCAGTGACTTTCACTTTCCTTACAGTAAGAGAATTGATAGAGAAACAGTTTTGTCATCAGTTCTCTCTCTATGTTTTTCCAGACAGTTTGGCCTCCACAAATTGTACAGCCTCCCTTTTCTGTGCGTGGGAGAGTACACACTGCTGCTGGAGAAAAGCAGGAGAGATTAGCATTCATCTGTTCTCTCCTCGCTCTTTTCCGTCCTGTGGGCATCAGAGGCTTAGGAATGTGCTGCTCCTTTGCGGAGTGCTTCTGCTCACTGCCCTGGTGAGAAGACCACAGAGATGCTGGTAAGGTTGTGTAAGTTTCATATTGCTGATTAGATAGGCAAGTGAAAAAGCCAGGAGCAGTGGCTCCCTAGAAGAGGTGAGACAGGAAGCCAGGAAGGGTGGCATAGCCCTTACATCACCCGCTCCCGAAGACAGCTTCTTTCCTCCGTGCACACCGAGGCCTTGTTGCAAAATCTGCCTTCTCACTTGTGTCTTTCATGAAAAGTGGTAGGAGTTAGTTTTGGAAGAGCTGTGTTTTGAACAGATAGATCTGCTTCTCTGATTCCTGTTGTGTGTTTTAACGTTGTGCGTATAGCCAGGGAATCTGCTGGGGAGTATGGGGCAGTGGTGTGAAAGCTGGAGTTGATATCACACACGCAGGTACAGTCACAGCAGTCATTGATGGCACTCAGATACGTGATTTTGTTTCACTTTGTGGCGTAGACAGGGATGGAAAGGGTCTTGCAGACATGTTTCTAAATCACCTTTTTACAAGGGGAGCCCTCAGTAAGTGATACTCTTTGGTATCTGTTTACTTTTCACAGGAGATGAGTACCAAGAGGGGTAGACACCACGAGGGGTGATGCATCTGCTCATGTCTGCTTCCTTCTGCACGAATACCAGCCTCAGGCTGCCTGTGCAGAAACAGCAGTCACCTCACTGTTCCTAGTGCCTCCTGCTGCTGCTAAATTAGAGGATCTCTCTCTGTTAACAGTCAGCATTCTTACTTCCCACTGCCACTCATCCTAATGGGGGGTGGTTGATAGTTAGCATTTACTGATTTACAGCCGTGGAAGACCATGAAGGTGGTCAGAGGGCTGGAGAAGCTCTCCTATGAGGATAGGCTGAGAGAGTTTGGGCTCTGCAGCCTGGAGAAGAGAAGGCTTCCAGGAGACCTTGGAGTAGCCTTCCAGGATCTGAAGGGGGCCTATAAGAACGCTGGGGAGGGACTATTGACAAGGTCTTGCAATGCCAGGACAAGGGGCAGTGAGTTGAACTGGCAGAGGAGAGATTGAAAGTGGAGGAAGTTAGGAGGAAGTTGTTTGCAGTGAGGGTGGTGAGACACTGGCACAGGTTGCCCAGGGAGGTTGTGGACCAATGTGATCACTTTGGGTGATTCTGTGCTCTACAACCTCCCTGGAGGTGTTCAAGGCCAAGTTGGAGGAGGCCTTGAGTGACCTGTGCTAGTGGGAGGTGTCTCTGCCTATGGCAGGGGATTGGAACTGGATGATCCTTGAGGTCTCTTCTAACCTTACCAGTCTATGATTCTAAGGCTTGTTCTCAATGAAGGCCAATCAGGAGTCTCACTTCTCCTTCAGCTAGTAGCCCCTACAAGAAGGAGGTCATTGAGCATCTTACCATCCTTTCCAGTGCTAGCTAGTACCCAGCAAGATGTGATGAGCTAAGTGCCACTGCCATGGTGACCTGGGGGTGAAGAAGCTGCCGATGTGGATGGTGGTTGCAAGAATCAAGGAATCTCCTAAGAAGTCTTACAAGCATGCAGCCAGCATCTTGTGTGAATTGGTGGAAGAACACAAATGGAAGGATTTTTGAAAGATATGGTGAGGGTTTGCCCATGGTCACATGTGTATTGCTGATAGTGGCAGGGGATTTCTGTAGAGCTGCTTGTTGGACATTGGGGAGGATGTTGCTGACAGGTATGAACTGTGGTGAGGTCAGCACAAGAAGGAAAAAACCCTCTCATTCAGATGAAGGCAGGAGAAGGGAAGTGTCACCATGTGTGGATCTGGTTCAAGCTAAACTGGTCTGAGCAGTAGTTTCTGCAGCTCTTCAGAGAGATACTATGGGGTTAGGGTTCCCAGCTCAGGTCTGTGTTCACGTTCCAGTCAGGCTTTGGGAACAGCACCATCTGTGTCCCACTACATTTGAAAAAAATAAATGTAAAAAAATCTTGAATGGCAACCATCTGCTGAGCCTGCATCCAAATGCTGTCCCCAACTCTGGGGGCAGAAGAGACAGATTATTTCTGTGGGAAGAGTGGAAGAGATGCCTACACCTGGGGGTCCTGCTGGATCCAGAAACTGCCAGAGAAGCATATAGAATGGTAAGGTTGGAGGGGACCTCAAAGATCATCTAGTTCCAACCCCCTGCCATAGGCAGGGACACCTCCCACTAGTACAGGTCACTCAAGGCCTCCTCCAACCTGGCCTTGAACACCTCCAGGGAGGTTGTGGAGCACAGAATCAGTCAAGGTGATCGAAGATCAAATTCGGTGTTCTGTGCTCCACAACCTCCCTGGGCAACCTGTGCCAGTGTCTCACCACCCTCACTGCAAACAACTTCCTCCTAACATCCACTTTCAGTCTCCCCTCTACCACTTCAAACCCATTGCCCCTTGTCCTGGCATTCCCAGACCTTGTCAATAGTCCCTCCCCAGCCTTCCTGGAACCCCCTTCAGATACTGGGAGGCTACTCCAAGGTCTCCTGGAAACCTTCTCTTCTCCAGGTTGCAGAGCCCCAACTCTCTCAGCCTGTCCTCACAGTAGAGCTGCTGCAACCTTCTGATCATCTTGGTGGCCTCCTGTGGACATCTCTATCCAGCCAACTTCTGTAGCACTAAGCCAGTCCTGCCCAGAGAGGGTGACTGAGTACCATCTGGTTGACAGAGTTCACAATACCTGTTTTTTCACAGAATCACAGATCCACAGACTGGAGCATGAAGAGGACAATAGAGCATTTCTGTGATGTGGATGCAGGGGGTGGAGTAGTTAAGAGCCACTCTGTTGATGGCCGAGACAAAACAATAGCAACCACTTTTCTCTTGTAGCCTTGTCCTTGGGTGTAGTGCTTGTTTGAAACAGATCAGGCTGTGGTTTTCTGTAAGCTGGCTAATAAAACAGGCCCACTATCTGGATGGGAACTAACACAAGCCTTCAGCCAGATGCAGGAAATGAGCAGACTCGTTTTCTTTAAGGTTTTTTTTCTGTCCCATATCTCCCCCAGCAAATGACCAGTGAGTTTTGATTTGCTTATTGAAGGTAATTTTCTCAAGTCAACAAATCACTTTTCCATGTTGTACTTCGCTCTTCCTCTCTGTCATGGAAGTTGAATGCTGCTTGTGTCCTTGATAGCTTTGTGTGAGTGTGAACACAAATGAGGCAGTACAGAGTTAAAAAATAAAATCCATTAATTAAAATATTTACATTGGAAGCTGCAAAACATTTACTCTGTGTAAAACAAACTTCCCCATTGTTCTTGTGTGATTGCTGCAGTTTCTCTGAAAATAGTCAGGAAGAGGTTGTGCTCTGAGGAATTTTGCTGGGTTGGTGGGGAATAGGAGGATAGAGATATTTGAGTGGTCTCTTGGTCAGTGGCTCTCTTTTGTTCAAATCTTCCTGCCACTTTGACAAAAGAGCTTTTCTTCCTAGAGAAAAACGAAACAAAAATAAGCCAGAAAACCTCCTCAGTGGTGGAAGTATAGAATCACAGAATCATAGAATGGGAAGGTTGGAAGGGACCTCAAGGAGCATCCAGTTCCAAGCCCCTGCCATAGGCAGGGACACCTCCCACTAGCACAGGGCACTGAAGGCCTCCTCCAACCTGGCCTTGAACACCTCCAGGGAGGTTGTGGAGCACAGAATCACCCAACATGATCAAAGATCACATTGGGTGATTCTGTGCTCCACAACCTCCCTGGGCAACCTGTGCCAATGTCTCACCACCCTCACTGCAAACAACTTCCTCCTAACATCCACTTTCAGTCTTCCCTCTGCCACTGCAAACCCACTGCCCCTTGTCCTGGCATTACAAGACCTTGTCAGTAGTCCCTTCCCAGCTTTCCTGTAGCCCCCTTCAGATACTGGAAGGTTTGTCATGGTATTAAGGTAATGCCAAAAAATAAATGATCCTTGGTAGAAGAGGAGAAAATTGTATTCACTGGTTTAAAAGTTTATTTTTAGCACTTAAAGTATGTACCAATATATACTTAAAGAAAGAGGAAATAGAGAAGCATCCTAGAGCTGGCAGTCTGGACCCTGTCTCCCAGGCATCTCTCCTGTCTCAAGACCTGTTTGTGGCTGGTCAAACAGCAGGACAGTGAACTGCAGGATGTCACCTTCCCATGGTACTGAGCACCTGTGCTTCCCTCTGGGGTCTGTTGGCATCACAGCTGCTTGGCATCCAAGGAGAACAAAGTCAGGGTGCAAATCAGGGATGTCAGAATGCTACATCACAATGTTTTACTTGTGTCTAGTTTGGTATTTTTGGCATGGGGATAGTCTTAGTATCATCACTACAGGAAAAGTTAAGCAGATTTGAACAGTGCTTGCTTCAAGTCCTTCCATTCCTGTTGTAATCTCCCCTTGCACCCCAGATAACTGAATTGAAAAATAGAAGGTGTGGGGGGGTTGTTAGTTTTTTGGTTAGTTGCTTTTTAAACCAGAGTGTGCTATTTATATATATGGAGTGCACCCTCAGCAAGTGTGCAGATGGCACCAAGCTGTGTGGCACAGTCGACTTGCTAGAGGGCAGGGATCCATCCAGAGGGACCTGGACAGGCTGCAGAGCTGTGCCCAGGCCAACCTCATGAAATTCAATAAGGCCAAGTGTAAGGTCCTGCACCTGGGTAGGCACAATCCCAAGCACAAATCCAGGCTGGGTGGTGAATGGCTGGAGAGCAACCCTGAGGAAAAGGACCTTGGAGTCTGGGTTGATGAAAAGCTCAACATGAGCCTGCAGTGTGCACATGCAGCCCAGACAGCAACCGAGTCCTAGGCTGCATCAAGAGAAGCGTGGCCAGCAGGGCAAGGGAGGGGATTCTGCCCCTTTACTCTGCTCTTGTCAGACCCCACCTGGAGTACTGTGTGCAGTTCTGGAGCCCTCAGCACAGGAAGGACATGGAAGTGTTGGAGCGGGTCCAGAGGAGGGCCACAAAGATGATCAGAGGGCTGGAGCAGCTCTCCTATGAGGACAGGCTGAGAGAGTTGGGGCTCTTCAGCCTGGAGAAGAGAAGGCTTCGAGGGGACCTGATAGTAGCCTTCCAGTATCTGAAGGGGGCCTACAGGAAGGCTGGGGAAGGATTATTTACAAGGTCCTGCAATGACAGGACAAGGGGCAATGGGCTTAAACTGGCAGAGGGGAGATTTAGACTGGATGTTAGGAGGAAGTTCTTTACAGTGAGGGTGGTGAGGCACTGGAACAGNTATGTGTTTCTGGCCTTTCCCAGCCTGGGACTGCATTTCTAGGCTTCTAGGGTGTGTGGACAGGGCACAGAAAAAGCTACAAGAGTGTCTGGAAGCATTGGTTTGGTTGGTTTTTTTAGGTCCTTGATTCACATTTCTCACCCTAGGCAGACTTAGGCATTTGGAAGTTGCCAGACAGGAGGTCTCTTTTCTGCCCTAGTGACTCACGGGCTGGCTGGATTTCAGGTCATGTTTCTTTTTATTAATAGTTCCATGGAAAAGTGTTTATTCAAGCTTGAGTCTATCATGATTGTAAATTTTACTGACAATTCCAAAGTTGCAGTTTTTGTTGGGTAGGTGCACATTGCTCACTCTTCTGATCTTAGCTATGCCAGACTGCATTGTGTTTAACCTGTATTACAGAAACATCTTTTTTTACATTGAAAGGTTGATTTGTAAAGACATTAAGAAATTAAATCACAGAATGGTGAGGTTGGAAGGGACCTCAAAGATCATCTAGTTTCAACCCCCTGCCATAGGCAGGGACACCTCCCACTAGTGCAGTCTAAAGCACTCTTTTTATAAACTCAATTCAAGGAGTGCCTGCCTACAGAACTGTGTCATTGCTATGTCTTCTCCCAGTAATGCAGACATGTTTTCATATGCCTTGCCCCACCAATAAGAATCACAGAATGGTAAAGGTTGGAAGGGACCTCACAGATCATCTAGTTCCAACCCCCCTGCCATAGGCAGGGACACCTCCCACTAGCACAGCTCACTCAAGGCCTCCTCCAACCTGGCCTTGAACACCTCCAGGGAGATTGTGGAGCACAGAATCACGCAAGATCATGTTGGGTGATTCTGTGCTCCACAACCTCCCTGGGCAACCTGTACCAGTGTCTCACCACCCTCACTACAAACAACTTCCTCCTAACATCCACTTTCAATCTCCCCTCTGACACTTCAAACCCATTGCCCTTTTCTGCTGTCATTGCATTCCTTGTCAATAGTCCCTCCCCAGCCTTCCTGGAGCCCCCTTCAGATCCTGGAATGTATCTCTGCAGTATAGACATCATTGAAACCTGTGCATGAGAGCTTTGTTTCATCTGTTTCTAGCATGCATTACTGTATTTTGGAAAGGCTGCATGCTGACAGTTCCTTGGCCTGGAGATAAAAGGTGCTGGGAACCCAGGTTTGATACACTGATGGAAAATTGCCTCCACCATGTATAACACCCCTGTGATTATTGCTGGCCATTACCACCAGTCTCGTTTTACAGCCATTCACATTATGTAATTTGATGCTCATTTAATTTAATGAGAAAATGCTGCAGACTTATTTATGACTCGACAGGCAACCTGTATGCTTTGGCCACCTCTGTTATCCTCACTGAAGGGGGAAGAGTGTGTTTCTTACACACCATGTTGAAACATCTGCAATACTTTTACATCCAGGTCTCCCAGATTGCTGCATGTGGGGTACAGGTTATGGTGGGATGGCAGCAGAGGTTTAGTTTTTCTTTTTGCTTCAACTGCTAACTAGCCTTTTGTTGTGAGGTTATCAGGTGGTATTAATAGACTTCTCCTTTTGTTGCAGATGGAATTTTATGACTTGCTGGTTTCTGAATAGAACAAGGAGATGTGTGTGATAAGGTAAGAGAGAGGGTAAGATTAAAAATGTTCCTACACAAAACAGTCTCGCTGGTTTGTTGCTCAGGTTGAAGACAACTGTTTCTTTCCCTGACACAACCCTGGGAATAATTTAAGATATTTACTCTTAAGCTACATATGCCTCTGACACTCTGAGCAGAGAGCATTTGTGTTCTGTACAGCTTCTGCACCAGTTTTCTCCTGCTGAACTGATGTACAAAGTCCAGGAGACAGAAGTGCATGCCTTTCCAGGCATGGGGGTTAGCAAGGTGGGTCACAGTTATCCTACTATTTCCGAGTGAGAGGTAAGATAGAAAAGGCTTTTATTCAATTTGGAGATGATGGCCCTCCTTGACATTTGAAAGGAATAAGATCTTTGGACTGTTTAAGCCTTTACACTTTTAAACTTCCATTTTCTCTTGCAGCGTTTTCAATTTTGAACTGGTTTTATTAGAACAGAGTCTTTTTGAGTAGAAAACCTCCAAGTTTGAGTTTGAAATGAGTATTTGCTGTTACTAATGTGCTAAAGGAAGGTGTGAGGTTCATTTTGTTAACATTTTTTTAATAGCATTTTTTAAAAGGCCATGGATATTTTTTGGGTTGTTTTTCTTACAGTTTCTAGTTCAGAGGCTTCCACTGGCAGAGAGGAATAATTTCTTTCAAACTATCAGATGTTGGGGGTAACCATATTCCAACAACAACAGCTAAATACTCTAGTACTATTGCATAGGGATTGTCACTGTCTTTCAGCCTACTGTTCTGTCACTTCCATGCTTTGATTTGTCTGCTGTTTTCCTGAGCTCTGGGCCAGTTACAGGCCTCAAAAATACCTGTGGTACTTGATGGCTGTGGGTTGGGAAGCATAGTGGGAAGAGCTAGAAGTATGATGTAATTGTGGACAAGGACAAAGTGACTTCACAGTATCACCAAGGTTGGAAGAGACCT
The DNA here is from genome assembly GCA_013396675.1 of Eubucco bourcierii. Taxonomy (NCBI): domain Eukaryota; kingdom Metazoa; phylum Chordata; class Aves; order Piciformes; family Ramphastidae; genus Eubucco; species Eubucco bourcierii. The sequence continues at coordinate 86,750 of VWZE01021587.1, forward strand.
CAAAGCTCATCAAGTCCAACCCATTACAACAGCTCTCAAGACCAGACCATGGCACCAAGTGCCACGTCCAAACCCACCTTGAACACCTCCAGGGACGCTGACTCCACCCCCTCCCTGGGCAGCCCATTCCAGCAGTCAATGACTCTCTCAGGCA
>VWZE01021587.1:87985-111348 GCA_013396675.1 Eubucco bourcierii
GTGAGCCAGGACTGGTGGAAGATGATGGAGAGAGGCTTGGCCAGCTCATCTGCCAGCTCTCTCAGCACCCTAGGATGGATCCCATCTGGTCCCATGGACTTGTGGGTGTCCAAGTCCTTCTTCCTTGGATTCAGAGATTTAGCTCTTGTAGACACTTTTGAGGGCTTTTTTGGTTTCTTTTCCAACACCAACATCCCCCTATTAAGTTTTATTTGCAAAGTAGAATTACCTATTGGTGATTGGCTGCCCAAGCAAGAACCAAAATCTTTGAGTGCTTGTTGGCACTGTGTGGAGTGTGCAAGAATCAGGCTTGCTTGTGGTTAAAGTTGTAGGCATTTTCTCCACTCAAACTACCCCCTGTCATGTCACCATTTAATTGTGTTACTAATATTTAATTGCTTGCTCTCTATCTGAAGGTGGTCTTGTATGTATGTACATGGTGAAAAACAGGTTTCAGGTGAGAGATCTGAACCATCTACAGCACAGTTACACAAAGCACCTCCATGCACACCTCTTTTGTTATGTAAATGAGCTCCTTTCTTTCCAGTTGTTCCAACATGTCTACCAGTGCTCTAAGAATGGGTAATTAAAACTACTTTCAGGACTTCTTGGAGGTGTTTAGCACCAGTGCCTCACCCATCACATGGCTGCCACTGCCATTGCTGCCACTGCAGGTTGTGGGGTGCCCAGCATGGCATCACCACTGGCATGATGTGAGCTCTCATTGAGAAGCAGCATGGCCAGGAAGTAGAACTGCTTGTAGTCAGGCTGCTTGGTTTTTTTCAGTAGCTTGAGTTGACCAAGAAATGTATTTGTCTGATGTCAACACAACACTGGGGCCTCTTTTGACATGCAGCACTTGAGTTGTATTCGTTCAGCTGCTGGTGTTTCCCTAAGGCATTGCTCCTCATGTGTGTTACATGCAGTGTGTATGCAGTATATTGTTTAACTCTAGGTACTGTTCTGCGGTGTGGGTATTGAGAAATCTGTGTGCTGTAACGTGGGCAACTCCTGGCACAGCAGCTGGCTGTGTAAACCTGCTCTCCCCTTTCCTCCTAAAACAACCACTGAGGAGCTTTGTGTTTCCTGCAGTCCTGTGTGCAGTTCTGGAGTCCCCAGCACAGGAAGGACATGAAACTGTTGGAGAGGGTCCAGAGGAGGACACGAAGATGCTCAGAGGGCTGCAGCAGCTCTGCTATGAGGACAGGCTGAGAGAGTTTGGGCTCTGCAGCCTGGAGAAGGCTTCCAGGTGACCTTAGAGTAGCCTTCCAGGATCTGAAGGGGGCTCCAGGAAGGCTGGGGAGGGACTATTGACAAGGTCTGGGAATGTCAGGACAAGGGGCTATGGGGTTTGAAGTGGCAGAGGGGAGATTTAGACTGGATGTTAGGAGGAAGTTGTTTGCAGTGAGGGTGGTGAGACATTGGCACAGGTTGCCCAGGGAGGTTGTGGCTGCTCCCTCCCTGGAGGTGTTTAAGACCAGGTTGGAGGAGGCCTTGAGTGACCTGTGCTAGTGGGAGGTGTCCCTGCCTATGGCAGGGAGTTGGAACTGGCTGATCCTTGAGGTCCCTTCCAACCTTACCATTCTATGATTCCAGCAAGGTCTATTGCTTGAGGCCATGGCACCACCTCTTGTCATGGCTTTATTGTCAGCCTCAGGAATTGTGAGCCAGATCCCTAGTAATTGCAGGACTGGCTTTGAAAGGGAATTGTGGAAGGAAGTAGTAGCACTTTTCATTGACTCTTTCTAGAAGAAAATGATCTGTCCATGCTTTGTATAATAGCTTCTCAGTGCAGAAATGAATCCTGAGCTATGAATGTGTGTATCTCACTCTCCTTTCTTTGAGAGCACTTGGGTTAGCTCTTCCCCAGCAGCCTGGGATGGACTAATGCCATTGGCCCATTCCTAGTCCTCCTCTGTTGCAAGCAGTGGCTGCCTTGGTTGTATTCCGTCTCAACACTGCAGTGGTTGAGTGTCCCTCATTCTTTGGCTATTGTGAAATCAGTGTCACTTTATTTTATTTAACAGTCTGCTCCCTTTATGTGTTCCTTCTCTCTTTTAAATTTGGGTTTCCGTCCTTCCAGACAGGCGGACCCCAAATGTGCCCTCAGGTCCTGTCTGTACCTCCTGTCCATGTTCTGCTCTGGCTGCTTGGTGTTTTCATGGATATTTCCTGACCTGTTTCCTTCAAGTTTTTCTTCTGGGGAGCACTTCTGAAGCACTCACATGTTTGCTGCTGGCAAGTAAAGGGTTTGCTCCCTTGTAGCCCCATGTGAAGCGTGAGGAGGTCTAGTTTGTGCAGGGAATAATCTCGTTGTATGCCAGGCATGGGGACTTCCTTCTAATGGCTGCCTTCTGGCATCCAGCCTGTTGATTGTGTGTTGGGGCCAAATGCAAAAAAGAATAATGGTTCATTTAACATGCCTGAAACCTAATGATGAAATTATGAGACTTGGCAAGCTTGCAGCAATGTTGATAGGTGCCAGACCTCTCACCCAATATGTTTTTTTTTTCATTCCCATGTGTTTCCCTCTGCCTTTATCTTTCTTCCTTTCAAGGAATGTGGGGCCCGTGAACTGCATGTCAAGTTTCACATGAAGTAGAATCATAGACTAATAAGGTTGGAAGGGACCTCAAAGATCATCTAGTTCCAACCCCCTGCCATAGGCAGGGACAATTCCCACTAGTACAGGTCACTCAAGGCCTCCTCCAACCTGGCCTTCAACACCTCCAGGGAGGCTGTGGAGCACAGAATCACCCAATGTGATCAAAGATCACGTTGGGTGATTCTGTGCTCCACAGCCTCCCTNGATCTGCCCCACGGCTTAGATCATAAATATGAAATTGTTCTGTAAGGCCTAATCTATTTTCAGAGGTACATTTGTGAGATTTAAACTACTTTGATTGCTGAAACAGGATTGTGTCAGTTTTGGAAGTGAGAGGGAAGTAACTGTTATCAGGGCTCTTTTCACCCACCGCTACCTTAGATACGGCCAAGTGCAGCTCTTAGGTCACTTGCCTTAACAGTTCCAAATTAGGTTGCCAATTCATAGAATCATAGAATGGTAAGGTTGGAAGGGACCTCAAGGATCATCTAGTTCCAACCTCTTGCCATAGGCAGGGACAACTCCCACTAGTACAGGTCACTCAAGGCCTCCTCCAACCTGGCCTTGAACACCTCCAGGGAGGTTATGGAGCACAGAATCACCCAACGTGATCGAAGATCAAATTGGGTGATTCTGTGCTCCACAGCCTCCCTGGGCAACCTGTGCCAGTGTCTTACGACCCTCACTGTAAAGAACTTCCCCCTAACATCCACTTTCAATCTCCCCTCTGCCACTTCAAACCTTGTCCTGGCATTGCACTAGCTCTGGACTTCACACAAAAGTAATTTTAAACAAACAAAAGGAGAGTACATTTAAATCAAAAAGTTGAAGAAAAAGGTACTCCCAGTACATGTTATTAAGAATCATAGAATGGTAAGGTTGGAAGGGACCTCAAGGATCATCCAGTTCCAGCCCCCTGCCATAGGCAGGGACACCTCCCACTAGCACAGCTCACTCAAGGCCTCCTCCAACCTGGCCTTGAACACCTCCAGGGAGGGAGCAGCCACAACCTCCCTGGGCAAGCTGTGCCAGTGTTTTACCAATTAATTAATATTGGTTATCTGGAAAGAAGTAGAGTGATGTGTATTCTGTTATGGATAGCTGTCAGTGCACTTTAGAACAACAGTCTGGTTTGCAAACATATTCTGGTTGCTCTTTTTTAATCAGTCTTGGCAGTGAAAACTCCAGTGTGACACGTGCAGAGCTACAGGGACTTGTTGAAGGATTTGTGACTTCTGTTTTTGCATTTTGGATGTGGTTTTGGTGTTGCTTTTTACTGGGACTAATAAAGTTCATTTTGGTAAGACCAAACTGAGGTAAAATCCAGGAGTGATTTCTGTCTGAACTGGTACATCATGGTTTCTTTTTCTGCTAGTGCATATCAGTGTGAGGCTCTTGCATCACTGCTGAGTGAGTTTTACTGATTTCCTTTGTCATTGCCTAGGAATATTTTTGTCTCCACAGAAGCCTTAGGAAAGCTTCAAAAATAAGAAAGTTGATTTGAATAAAACAGTAACAGGTAATTTGATTTCCTTTTCTTGTGTTACTTAGCTGTATGTCTAAGTATGTGGAAAGCATCTTGAAAGCCTGGGGAGAGAAGTGGGAAATCTCTCATGCATAAGGAAGAGCCTCCACATAACAGTTTAGAGGAGGGTGAATAGTTTTATGTAAATGAAGGCATCTAGATAAATGCTTTTTCCTTTTATTTTTCTCCCACAAGACTTGATTATTTGCACAGCCTGATGTTGCAAGTGCCTAACACTTCTAAAAGAATAGATTACTTCTGTGCCTGAATCTATAGGTAACTGTCAGCTTCAAAGGATCAAGTGAGCTGGACAGGGTGTCTGAACAACTTGGTTTAGTCTATACCAAGCTTGCTGGTACCAAGCAGAATAAAGAGGCCTAGGTGTAAAGTGATATATAAATTAAGACTAATCATATTACAAACAGCAAATGTCTATGGTTCTGCTTTCAATGTAAAAGTGAATACTCACTTCCCCCTCCCCTTCTCTGTCACTCTGGGTTGTTGTAAGAATTGCACTGCTTCTGTGAAAATTGAAGTGGAAAATTAGTCTATTTAATACTTTTCAAACTACACCCCCCCCCCAAAAAAAAAAACATTTTAAAAAGGCACCTTTTATTGTTGAGTGTCTTTGTGGTGAGCTGGCTGATTCTGTTCGTAATTTTGCACTCTTGATTATGCAATAAGAGAAACTGAAATTAGTCCTGTAAAATGAATGTTAAAGTTTATAGGGCTAAGATGGAAAGAGCCATTTCAGCTTTTGCTTGAGAAGTGAACTTATCTGAAGTTCCTCTCAGAGTATGTAAAGCACAAACAAGATGGAGTGTAGCACTGCAGCCTGCAGGATGCCATGTTTGTCTTTCACCCACCCTCCTCAGCGAGCCAATGCAGGGTATAAACCTGGCAAAACCTTGAACTCTGACTTCTCCCTAGGGTTGTTTTCCTAACCCAAGTTCTCTGGGCTGCAATGGGAACACAGGCACAAGAGGAGCACCGGGGCAGAGCCTGAGTGATTCACCTGCCCTCTGTGGGATGAATGCCTTCTGGAGCATGTCAGCATGGTCCTGTGGGCATCACTGCTGCTGCTCTTCACAAACCCACCAGCCTGGCTTGACATACCCTTTGTTCTCTTCTCTGATGTTGGTGGTGTAACTGGAGCCTGGAGGCAAGGTGTGGGTAGCAGGTGACCCCCTACCTGGTGAGCCTGCAGGGTACCAGCTCTGTGGCTGTGGGGCTGGCAATTTCAGTGCCTGAAAATAGCCCTGGCAGCCAGGAACTGCTAACTGCATGCAGCTTTGCTAATGACTACTGTTGTGGTTTTGGGCAACTCCCTTGGTTGTCTTTGAGTCAGCTGCCCTGCCAGTTAAAAGGGAATGATACTCCTTTGTAACTTAATGTTGAAATGATTAATTGTCATGCTTCAGATGTCAAGGTTCTGCCATGTATTTTACCAGTGGTATGGAGAGACTGCTCAGCTCTTATGAAGAAAATCTGGCTCCAAGGACAGGTTGTGGGGGTTTTTTGGGGGTGTTTTGGTTTTTTGGTGGTGGTTTTCTTTTCCCTGTTAAATGATGAAACAGATCAGATTGGCTTTCGGTACTGAAGTGCAAACTACCACTGCAACCATTCAAATCTTGGCCTCTTCTCTCCTTTTCTGCACAACTCTCTTGACTGTCTACTCTTCATATCAAGTCTTTCCTAAATGAATTAAAGACAGAGTCTCAGGTAGAGTTAAAGGGGAAATTTTAGTTAAGGCTGAAGGTGAAATCATAGCAGTGAGGCTATGGTTTGTTGCTGGTGTCTGATATAGAAATGTTTTGGGTTTGTTTTTTTTCCCTCCCCTTTGAAACCCTTTCAGTGTGGAGGCTGTGCAGTTTCCAAGCTCTGGCTTGGTTACCAATTTAATGTGCCAATAAATTTTTGGGGCTTTTTTTTTTTTAAAAAGAAAAAAAAATCTGAAAATGATTTTGGGGGGACACCAGTGAGTGAAAAGTTGCAAAATTCACATGTGAGATTAAATTGACCTTAAATCCCCCTTAGATATTTAAAGTAAAGAAAAAGATGACTTAGGGTACCCAGAGAGTGCTGTCAGAACAGCAGAAGCTCTTTTGCTGTTTATCTCCCCCAAAAGTTGTACTCTCTGTTCGTCATTGACCACCCAGATGTGCTTGGTGGCCTCCTGCTCCTCTTGAAAGCCCTGCTGTGTTCAGCAGTCTGCTTCACAGAGATGTCTGCTCCTGACTAAAAACGACAGAAAGAGACTTAGAATCGTAGAATCATAGAATGGGAAGGTTGGAAGGGACCTCAAGCATCATCCAGTTCCAGCCCCCTGCCATAGGCAGGGACACCTCCCACTAGCACAGCTCACTCAAGGCCTACTCCAATCTGGCCTTGAACACCTCCAGGGAGGGAGCAGCCACAACCTCCCTGGCAACCTGTGCCAGTGTCTCACCACCCTCACTGCAAACAACTTCCTCCTAACATCCACTTTCAATCTCCCCTCTGCCAGTTCAAACCCATTGCTCCTTGTCCTGGCATTCCCAGACCTTGTCAATAGTCCCTCCCCAGCCTTCCTGTAGCCCCCTTCAGATCCTGGAAGGCTGCTCTAAGGTCTCCTGGAAGCCTTCTCTTCTCCAGGCTGCAGAGCCCCAACTCTCTCAGCCTGTCCTCACAGCAGAGCTGCTGCAGCCCTCTCAGCATCTTCATGGCCTCCTCTGGACCCACTCCAACACTTCCATGTCCTTCCTGTGCTGGGGGCTCCAGAACTGCACACAGGACTGCAGGTGGGGTCTGAGGAGAGCAGAGCAAAGGGGCACAATCCCCTGCCTTGCCCTGCTGCCCACACTGCTCTTGCTGCAGCCCAGCACACAGTTGCTGTCTGGGCTGCACTCACACTGCAGCCTCAGGTTGAGCTTTTCCTCACCCCACACCCCCAGGGCCTGTTCCTCAGGGCTGCTCTCAGCCATTCCCCACCCAGCCTGGAGCTGTGCTTGGGATTGTGCCTACCCAGGTGCAGGACCTTACACTTGGCCTTGTTGAATGTCCTGAGGTTGGCCTGGGCACAGCTCTGCAGCCTGTCCAGGTGTCCCCCATTGGGAACTATCCCTCTGGATGGCATCCAGACTTGTCACAGTTGGAAAGTACAATAATTTCCCTCTGGAATAATTTTAGGCAGTTCTGTTCTGTGCTGTAGTCACTTCATGTGCCTTCTTCAGCCACACAAATTTGCAGCAATTAGCATCAGCTAGAGCTGCAAAACAGTGGATTGCAGTCTGTCCTGGAGCTCTGGGAAAAGTCTTGAATAACCTGAACTGAGGCTGTGGAGCACTTTGAAGATACATGAACTTTGATTTTAATAGCCTGATGGTGTGCAGGTGTGATGGTTTGGGAGTTACCCACCCACACCCACCCACACACACACGTTGTAATATCCCCCAGACTAGACTCAGCCAGCTGGAAGTTAAGGACTGAAGCTCTATTTACAGCTCAGCACAATGGACAAGCAGAGATAGACACAACAGACAGGAATAGTTACAGACATAGACAAGTTAAAGGGAATACAGAAACACAACTCCCCTCCCAGAAATCCCAGGAGGGGCTCCCAACCACCCTTCCACCTTCTTTCCACCCCTGTGCCTTGCCCCAAGGTTTGCCTTACACACAAGGTGAGTTTGGAGGATCAGCCAGGGAGGTTAGAAGGAAAATGGTGAGTGAGGTTACTCAGCAGAGATGAAAAGCCAGAAGCTGCTAGACAGCCTGAGACACTGTGCCCCAGAGACTGCCCAAGTGGCTTATCTTTGTTTTGTATTACTCAGCAAGCCTATGAGTGAAGTAGACACTACCATTGTTTCCCTTTCACAGCCTATAATATAATTTTCTCTATTAAAATATGCCAATTAGCCTCAAACCAGCACATCAGGGAGCAGGTGGTGCTTCTGAAGAGATGTGCTCTGACAGCCATGCTTGTTGGAACTACTGAAATGCAGAGGTCTGTGTTTCTGAATGTGCAGCAATGCTGTAGAGTGGGGAAGATATAGCACTGCAGAAGTTGTACAGGACTTTAGTCAGCTGGATGAGATAGAAAGTGGTTCTTGTGGATATGCATTTTGCAGCATCAGTGAGTTTCTGAGCAAACTACACATCCTATTGATCAACCCTAATTGTGTAGTCAGCAGAGATTAATTATGAGTTCTTCAAAACTTTCTTCCCTGCCCAACAGCATCCTTTTGGGGCCTAATTTTGGCTAATGTAGTCTTTATCTGGATCTTTGAGATCATTTCCAACCCTACCATTCTATGATTCTGTGATATGGATTGTGTCTGTCTGTTGTGTCTTTTCTTACAGGATCACTGCCTTACCAGATGCAGTTCCCCAAGGCTGGCTCTCATGGCTCTTTTATTCCTAGGTGTTAGCATCTTTGTGTTTGTTGTAGTATTAAAAGCAGTTGTTGTTCAGCTAAAGTACACCTATCAGAAAAATACACTTCACCAGAAAGTGACCTGATTTGGGTTTTCTTATCACTGTTGCAGGTTTTCTATTCTGTGCAGATGACAAGAAGTGATTTCATGTTTTTCTCAGATCCCTGGTAATGGGCAGCAGACAACATCCCAATAGGCATCAAACAGCAAATGAAATAATGAGAGGGTGTAGCTTACATGGTGTCATCAGACATAACATGGGGTTTTGAACCCTAAATTGAACTAGTTTGCAGTTTGGGTTTGTGTGAACATAACTACAGCTTTGATTTTTTTTTTCTTTTATTACTGCATGTATGTGGAGCAGTAGTTGTTTTGGTGAGCAGGATTTTGCTATAGAGTGGTATTCATGCTGCTTGTGTTCTTTTTTGGAAGGTAAAATATTATTACTGATTGGGGTTTTTTTTAATTTAGTTTTTATATGAGATGAAGTACCAGACAGTTGCACATTTCCTATCAACTAGTAGTCAAAAGATACAGTCTTGAAAAGACTTAGCAAAATCTAAATGAATGTTTCCTGTGGGTGGGGTATTTTTGTGTGTGTGTGTGTGTGTGTGTGTGTGTGTATGCACTGCTTACAAATAAGGAATCGAGCAACTTTCCTCTTCTGAGGTAGCTCTGTTGCCAACTTTTATACTGTTGAAGTAATTTTGTTAAATAGCAGGAACAAAAATGTTTGTAAACTGTCAAAAAGAATTCATCTACACAGTATGCCAACAGGGTTGGGTCTGTTTTTCCTTCTCCATTTTATCAGGAGGGAGAAAAAAAAGCTGGTCGGTGTAGTACTTAATTAGCCTTTTGCTTTCAAATCCTGAGCTTTAAGAGTGTATAATGAGTGTGTACTGAGGTTGTGGCTGCTCCCTCCCTGGAGGTGTTCAAGGCTGGGTTGGATGAGGCCTTGAGTGCCCTGTGCTAGTGGGAGGTGTCCCTGCCTATGGCAGGGGGTTGGAACTGGATGATCTTTGAGGTCCTTTCCAACCTTACCATTCTATGAGTCTATAATACCACTTTCATGATTTTTAATAACAGTTGTCTGTGAGTATAGTATATAGAACCATAGAATAGTAAGGCTGGAAGGGACCTCAAAGATCATCCAGTTCCAACCCCCTGCCATAGGCAGGGACACCTCCCACTATTACAGGTCACTCAAGGCCTCCTCCAACCCGGCCTTGAACACCTCCAGGGAGGGAGCAACCCCAACCCCCCCGGGCAANCCAAGGAGGGAGCAGCCACAACCCCCCTGGGCAACCTGTGCCAGTGTCTTGCCACCTTCACTGCAAACAACTTCCTCCTAACATCCACTTTCAATCTCCCCTCTGCCAGTTCACACCCATTGCCCCTTGTCCTGGCATTCCCAGACCTTGTCAATAGTCCCTCCCCAGCCTTCCTGTAGCCCCCTTCAGATCCTGGAAGGCTACTCTAAGGTCTCCTGGAAGCCTTCTCTTCTCCAGGCTGCAGAGCCCCAACTCTCATAGCCTGTCCTCATATGACGACACTTCTAAGAGATGGAAAAGGTCAAGGTGGTTACTCCTGTCAAGATGTTGCTGTAGGATGTAGAACCTAATTTTATGCATCTCACTACCCATTTCTGATGGCTCAGAGTAAGCCATTGAAGTGACTCAATCCACTTAGAACAGCATGGTAAGTCTGTGAGGACTGTGGTAATGGCACACTGTCAGCAAAGCAGTCTTCTGACCCCCAGGGAATACTGTTTTGCCTGTCATAAGCTCAGATGGGTTTTACTTAGTGCTATCACTTTGTTCCTCTTGGTCTGCAAACTTTGGTGTTATTCTAACAATTGCAGCTGCTTGTACAAAAGAACTCTCTGACCCTTACCCTACTCTGTGCTATTAAAACCAGGCAATGTAGTAGACTTGAATGTGTCCCACTTAAGCTTCCTCTGGATTTCTTGAAGTCAGCTTGGAAGAACAAGCTATTTCCTCTTCTCTTCCTTTCTGTTTGCTTTTGCTGGCTTGCAGCTTAAAATCGTAGACTCATAAAATGGTCTGGCTTGGAGGAGACTTCCAAAGGTCATCCAGTCCAACCCCCACTGCAGGCAGCAGGGACATCCTTAACTAGACCAGGCTGCCCAGAGCCCCCTTGAGCCTCATCTTGTGTATCTTCAGGGAAGGGACTTGACCACCTTCCTGAGCTCTCTGTTCCAGCACTCCACCACCCTCATTGTAAAGAACTTGTTCCTAACATCCAGTCTAAACCTGCTCTTCTCTAGTGTGAAGCCATTGCCCCTTGTCCTATCACCACAGGCCTTTGTAAACAGTCTCTCTCCAGCCTTCATGCAGGCCCCCTTCAGGTACTGGAAGGACACTATTAGGTCTTCCTGGAGCCTCCTCTTCTCCAGGCTGAACACGCTCAGCTCCCTCAACCTGTGGTCATAGCAGAGGTGCTCCAACCCCATTATCATTTTCGTGGCACTCCTCTGGACCTGCTCAGTCAGATCCATTTCCTATATTGAGGGCTCCAGACCTGGACACAGTACTCCTGGTGAGACCTCACCTGAGCAGAGTGGCAGAATCACTTCTCTAGATCTGCTGGCAGTGCATCTTTGGATGCAGCCCAGGATGTGATATGCAATCACACACTGCTCATGTCCAGCTTCTTGTCTGTCAGCGCCCCTAAGTCCTTTTCTGCAGGGCTGCTTTCTATCACCTTATCCCCCAACCTGTATTGATAGTGAGGATTGTCTGTCACCTTTTGTAGCCTAATGATGAAATCTTCATTTGAACTGTCCTCTGAAGTTAAACAAATTGACAAAACTTGAAGCAGATTTTTTGGACACAATGCTAGGAGGGCATTCAACAAGCTCCTGCTGATTGGAAAAACATGAAAAATGTGCTTGGGATCTACCTGTGCAATTTGCTGCATAACTTTTTTCTTTGGTCTTTAGCATGGACTGTGCTGCCCAGTGAACTCCTCGTTGTACTCACCGAGGCTGCTGGAGAGCCAGCAAGGAGTGACTGCATAATGTGTAGCAATTGATAGGTGTATGCTCCATGTGTCACTTACTCAGACCACTGTTACTGCTCAGTCCTGCTTTGAGCACTGAAGCCAGATGAGGATGTGTCCATGTTTCTCCAGTTTGCCAACGCTGTGCAGGGGGATGAAAAAGCTAAGATGGCATGCTCTGAACATCTTAATTGCACAGGGAGGTTCTGGATGCTCCCCTGGAGATGTTCAAGGCCAGGTTGGACGAGGCCTTGAGTGACCTGTACCTATGAGTGACCTGTGGCAGGGGGTTGGAACTAGATGATCTGTGAGGTCCCTTCCAACCTAAACCATTCTATAATTCTAAGAGCAGGGTTTTGAGATTCTTTGTGAGTCTGACTGCTTGAGACACAAAAGGAGATGAAAACTGTTATTAGTTCAATTTAGATTTCAGCAGGTACTTAAGGGTCATCTGTAGGATAATCTGAAGTTCTGTCACTGGTTTCTGGTGAGACTTACTGCATGAGTTTGGAATAGAAGTAGTAATGGTTCAGAAAAACAACAGCTGGCAGTGGTTAATGATAAGATACTCATGCATTATTGGAGTACTTTTATTAAAAGCAAGAAAGAGAGCTCTGTCCAGCTCTGTTGGACAGCTATGTGAAAACAAGTAATGCTCTTAGAGCCCTAGTGAGCCACAGAAAGTTAGGAGCTCCTGTACCATCAGACATGTAAGAGAAGTTCACATTTCATTTGCCTTCTTACCATACATGAGTTTTGTTTTCACTGCTGATAAAATTGGAAATTATTTCCTTACATTTTCAAACGTTGTTGTAATATTAAGGCATTGGTCCTGCTCTGGTTGCTCATCTTCTTTTGTGTATGTTTCTGTTTACTTCACACTAAAGACATAACTATTATACAGTTCCACAGAAGTGTATCTGATGAATATTTGAAGGGGGGAGGAGGAGAGAAACCTTCTGTATTTTCCATCTTCTGTTTCAAACAAATTGAGCCTTACATGTTATTGCACTAACAGTGTCTTGCTTATCCTGGGTAATCATTTTTAAAGACCAGACCTTGGGAGTATTCGTAAGAGGTTAACATCAGCTGTTCATGTCGAGCCAGTGTGGCTGGTATCTGAGACATAGAGACGCAGCCGTGCAGGTTGCTGGTGGTGAGAATGTTGTTTGTATAAGTAGTTTCCGTAGCAGGTGATTAAATTCTTCCTTAATGACTTAATTATTTAATCTCAGGAAGTCCTTGGGAAGAAAAGATGTCTGCAGTTGTAGCAGTGCCTTAGATCGGTGTGGCGATAGAGGAGCAAAGGGGTGACTTCTGGAGCTGGATGCAGGGCAGGAAGCACTGGGGCAAGTGCCAGCCAGAAATACTGAAACACTGAATGAATTTGTGAAGCAGGACATGAGTTTTCCTGCTGGGTAGTCCAACAGCAAGTCACTTCAGCCTGAGTGTGCCTCTGAGTTTCCACCTGAGGGAGGTGAAATATAATGTGTACCTCAGAAGCACTGTGAAGGTGCTAAATTAATGCGTTCAGTGGAAGATCACAGGATGCTTTGAATAAAGCTTTACAGAGTTCACAGTGTTCTTACTATTAATACCGAATAGTTTGTGTGTATCTTAAATGACAAGAAAAATGAAATGTTCTGGGTTTGTGAAGCTGAAGACATTTTAGCTGATTCTGTCTTCTTGCTGCGTGTCTGTAAATCAGCTTCGTAGGTGGCTGAGTGTGAGAACGTGGAGGGGGAAGAGAGTGCTCACCAATGCAGAGTAATGCATGTCACAGAGAGCTGCTGCTTGAAGAAAATGTGACAAACCAGAAACTTCTACAGTCCTTTTCTTGAATAGGAAATGCATGCAACCACAAAAGACAAGTGCAGAGTTAAGTGACTGGTGGGAGCCTATATTAGAAATCAGAAGTTACCAGAAACAATCTCTCAGCCTACTTTGCCACTTAGATCATACTTCAGAAGCTGGGGGGAAAAAAAAACCAAAACCCAATGTGCAACCCACTAGCAGAATTAACAGCAACATTTTAAGCTGCATGTCTGCAGGTAGGGTTGTCCTTTCCAGTGGTACCTTTTTCTACTCTAGTCTGTCACCAAGATGCAGGCATTCTTCATTGAGGGGGAGAGCTTTGGTTTCAGAGTGTTTCTGCCTGCCTGGCCCCCACCACAGGCGTGATATGGGCTTGCAATAAAAGATGGCTTGAGAACATCACACAGAGAATGGGGAAGATTGATGTTGGCTCAGATGGCTGGAGCCTCTTGGTCTATTTCAGTTACTTTAGCTGATAACCCTGAGGTGTGTACTTCCTGTGAGCAGGTGAGAAGTGAAGGCCCTGCCTCTCCTTTCCCTTGTTTGGGATATTAGCATGCTCAGAAGTGAGGAAACTACTACCCTTTAACTTTGTGACGGAGATCAAAACGCACCAAAAAACCCCACCCAAAGCCTCTGACTCAGAGAAGCAGCAAGTCCTCGACTTGGCTGCTTAGGAACAGCTATGTGACGATTGGGGTATTATTCTGATGGTTAAGCTGCTTGTCCTTTGTTAGTTCTGACCAAAGAAACATTTTATATATGTATGACCTCTTGTAGATATGTTCTTAGCTTTCTGGAAAGGCTTTCTGGCTAGTAATTGATTCTGGTAATTAATTCTGCTGTTGAGCTGAGGGTTCAACAAATGCCTGCACTGCTTTTACTTAAGCAGCACTGGCCTGAGGAGATGTGTGATCCTTCAAGTCCCTTCCAACCTTACCATTCTATGATTCTTTGACCTTTGTTAAAAAGTTGAAGCTCTATGAAACTTGAGCCTGGGAAAGGAAGACCTTTGGATCTATGTTATGGTGTTACCACCTCCTAAATACTGTGTGCAGTTCTGGAGCCCCCAGCACAGGAAGGACGTGCAAGTGTTGGAGCGGGTCCAGAGGAGGCCAAAAGATGCTGAGAGGGCTGCAGCAGCTCTGCTGTGAGGACAGACTGAGAGAGTTGGGGCTCTGCAGCCTGGAGAAGAGAAGGCTTCCAGCAGACCTTAGAGTAGCCTTCCAGGATCTGAAGGGGGCTCCAGGAAGGCTGGGGAGGGACTATTGACAAGGTCTTGTAATGCCAGGACAAGGGGCAATGAGTTTGAAGTGGCAGAGGGGAGATTGAAAGTGGATGTTAGGAGGAAGTTGTTTGCAGTGAGGGTGGTGAGACACTGGCACAGGTTGCCCAGGGAGGTTTTGGAGCACAGAATCACCCAACGTGATCTTTGATCACGTTGGGTGATTCTGTGCTCCACAATCTCCCTGGAGGTGTTGAAGGCCAGGTGTGAGGAGACCTTGAGTGACCTGTGCTAGTGGGAGGTGTCCCTGCCTATGGCAGGGGGGTTGGAACTGGATGATCCTTGAGGTCCCTTCCAACCTTCCCATTCTATGATTCTATGAAATAAATTCAAGTGGGCAAAGCAGCACTGGCTAGTTGGGTCTGGTTAGGCTCCTGCTTTTCAGTGGAATCATCTGACATGGTCTGTAGTATTGACTGGCATCGTCCAGCTCTCTTGTGATGGTGGGTTTGGAATTTTCTACCCTTGCTCCTTTTTATGCTTGCTACTTTTCCATCACACTGTTGCCATGTTGGTGCCATTTGTCTAAACAATAAAGTTATATTACTCTAGAAAAGCAGAAGTACCACAACCAAATTAGTACTTTTGTCTATAAATATCCCTGTTATTAAGGATAGGAGTCCTTCATGAGCTGAAAACATGGAAGGCATAATGCTCTCACAAGTTGTTCTGACTCCAACCATGTATGTTTCAATCATCATTAAATTCTTTATTGTGTATAGAAATAAAAAAAAAAACAAAAACCAACAAACCAACCAAACAAAAATTTGTATTGGAAGAATGAGTATCTGATATGACAGCATAGAGCAGAAGTTTATTATGCATCCATATAGTTCAAATATGTTAACTTGTTTAAACAGTATTGTAGGCACAGTGCTCCTGCATTTGAAAAAGTTTCATGACTCCATCTAACCATATCAACATGTTTCCATAGTTAATTTCCAGCCTGCAATTGCATTATCTTTTGTCTAATGGAACATCATCATACCAAGTAAACTAATAACCATAATGTTAATGCTGGCGATGCTTTATGAGATACTACATTAAAAAAGAGCCCAAAACAACAAACCAC
This sequence comes from Eubucco bourcierii, assembly GCA_013396675.1. NCBI lineage: Eukaryota > Metazoa > Chordata > Aves > Piciformes > Ramphastidae > Eubucco > Eubucco bourcierii. The sequence continues at coordinate 103,724 of VWZE01021587.1, forward strand.
AGTCCTGTATTCACTTAACCAGGATATGCTTTAACTCATAAAGCTTTTCTGTCAGGGGAAAGTGAAGGTTGTGTTCAGAAATACTGTATCCAGTGCTCAAGGTGACCAGTATAGGAGAGTATGCCATACCTGTGAGGGTATCAAACCTACACCCAGTGCTCCTCAGCACTTTCCTGCAAAGAGGAGCACACTTGATGCCCAGACTTCTGTCTGGAAGGAAGAAGTCACTTTAAGCCTTTAGTTGGTACAACAGAGGTAATTTTCTTGCAAGAGCATTCCTAATTATGATGAACAAAGTTATTTCTTCTTAAATGCCACCAAAACCCTGGCATATTACAAACAACTACATGACTCTTGTCACACAGGTTGCTAATTTCCTTCCAGTTTGGACTTCTTTAAATGGTAGGAATGCTAGCACAGACCAGTCCACCTTCCTATATTACATAGAAAGGGCTTGCCACATTGTGGTGCACAATTTACCATACCCCAGCTCCCTTCCAATGTAAGAAGCTGACAAAATACAGAGTCCTTGCAGTGATACTCAAAGATAGTCTTTGGCTGCAAAAGCCTAACGTGTCGTGGAGGGCTTGATAGTGTTTCACCAGTGTATGATGGCATAGGGTTGTTAACTGGAAAACAGAAATAGAGTCCAGTTTATTGTCGGCCTGAGGGAAGAAACCAACTAACCAACCAACCAAACCAACAGTTCTGGAGCTCCCAGCACAGGAAGGACATGGAAGTGTTGGAGTGGGTCCAGAGCAGGCCATGAAGATGCTGAGAGGGCTGCAGCAGCTCTGCTGTGAGGAGAGGCTGAGAAGGCTGCAACCTGGAGAAGAGAAGGCTTCCAGGAGGCCTTAGAGTAGCCTTCCAGGATCTGAAGGGGGCCTACAGGAAGGCTGGGGAGGGACTATTGACAAGGTCTTGCAATGCCAGGACAAGGGGCAATGGGTTTTAAGTGTCAGAGGGGAGATTGAAAGTGGATGTTAGGAGGAAGTTGTTTGCAGTGAGGGTGGTGAGACACTGGCACAGGTTGCCCAGGGAGGTTTTGGAGCACAGAATCACCCAACGTGATCTTTGATCACATTGGTTGATTCTGTGCTCCACAACCTCCCTGGAGGTGTTCAAGGCCAGGTTGGAGGAGGCCTTGAGTGACCTGTACTAGTGGGAGGTGTCCCTGCCTATGGCAGGGGGTTGGAACTGGATGATCCTTGAGGTCCCTTCCAACCTTCCCATTCTATGATTCTATGAAAGCCCAAAACAAGAAGCTTAAAAAGCATAAAAAGACTTCAGAGATTGATTTCTTTTGGAAAACTGTTTTAATGTTAAATTTCTGTTGTAAAAAAGGCTAGCATGCTTGCTTTCAGTGAAGTGCCTGAGGTGTGTTTTGCAGATATCTATAGAGGGATGAAACTACAAAGCTCTTCATTTTAGTAGGAGGAGACATAATAGTGAATAGCTGAAAGTTGAAACCAGATGAGTCTGGGCTAGTTGTAACACAAATTATTAAAAAGGATAAGCTACTCTTTTTGGATGTGGTGGGTTCTTGATCACTTGATTGTAAATTAGAACTACATGTTTTCAGCAAGGGAGATTATTGCTGATGTATATATGTTCTGGTCTTTTAGCAAGTAATATATCTGCATCTCTGGTGGAAGGTCAGACAGGGGATCACAATGAGCTGTTCTGCTTTATGAGTCTGTGGGAGGTGGATATGAAATGATCTATCAGCCAGCTCTGGTGTTTGTGCTCATATTTATTGCCAGTCCTATCTCTAGTTGACCAGTGATGCTTTCCATTTTGTGTATCTTCTTTGTCTTAGACAAATCTGCTGGGTTTTAATTCATGACTCCAAGAAAACAGAATTAGTCCTGCTTAACCATCCATGTGCAAATGGGCATTTGTAGGTAGAGTGGGGAGAGCTCTGAGGAGTTTTTATTTGGTTGCTGTTTTTTTTTGATTGGTTGGATATTGGGGTTGGATTTGTTGTTGTTTGGGTTTGGGTTTTTTTGTAGTTGGGGGCTGGGTTTTTTGGGTTTTCTTTTCTTCAGGAAGGTGAAAGGAGTCACCCAGCAAAGGAAGTTTTTGCATCCATGCGGATGTCCTGTTGGAGAATAGGAAAGTTTGAGTAGTAAGGAAAACAAACTTATCAAGGGTTTTATGGAAATTTTCCTGATCTTTTGGGGAATAGGTGAAATTACACAAGTCATGGAAAATGAAATGCTAATGTGTTGGGGACCCTTCACTTTTAGGTAGGTTTAACAGATTCCTACCATATCAGTAATGATTGTATTTTGTTTTTCTAGTGACTGTTTGTTTACTCATATAAAATAAGATTTGTCTTAATCTAATCTCAACTAGAGACACGTTTCCACTGCAGGGTCAGACTTGTGGCACACATTATGCAGTAAGTCTTGCCCTATGTTTCCACAGGGGGATGGAGGTCACATTAGTTAAGTTTCTTGCCTGCCTTTGGATTTACCTTTGCAGGTTGGAGTGGAGAACACAAAGGTACCAACAGTGGATGCAGGCAGTGGACCAAAGTTAGTGATTTGATATTATTACAGAGGTGAAAACAGAACTCTTACATACAGTTTAATGTCTTAAAAGCAGATTAATTGCACTTCTTGTCTCCACAGTGGCAGTGTTTGTATAGAAGATGTGTGTGGTGGGAACCTCTCTTTGGAGAGTGAAGTGTGTCCCAGTGAAAGTTCAGTGTGCTGCTTGTGTTTGCAGTGTTCAGGCAGAGCTCTTTCACTGAGTGTGGGGAGCTCTGAGGATGACAGAAAAAAGTGCTGCTGCCTTCACTTTTGACACGTATTGAGCACGAATGTTTTATGCTATTTAATTACAAATGGAATATTCTGTAGTTTATTTGTAAATAATGAATTCTTTATGGCCAGGACAACTGTCTGTGGATTCTGTATCATGGAATTGGTTTTCTAAATGCACCTTGTGCTGTCTGTCCCTTTTCCCAGGCTGCCCTATAATCACATGTTCCTGCTCTACGTGTGATAACATTTTGACTCCGACTTGTAATGTATAGGTAGACACATATGCAAAAGCTTGTAGTGTTTGTTGTGAGTTGGTATGGTGTTAAGCTTACCTAAGAAGTAGGCATCTTTATATTGTAAGCATTCTGATTTTTGCACTCTGTAACATGAGGTTAGTGGAAGAATCATAGAATCATAGAATGGTAAGGTTGGAAGGGACCTCAAGGATCATCCAGTTCCAACCCCCTGCCATAGGCAGGGACACCTCCCACTAGCACAGGTCACTCAAGACCTCCTCTAACCTGACCTTGAACACCTCCAGGTAGGGAGCAGCCACAACCTCCCTGGGCAACCTGTTCCAGTGCCTTACCACCCTCACTGCAAACAACTTCCTCCTAACATCCACTTTCAATCTCCCCTCTGACACTTAAAACCCATTCCCCTTGTCCTGGCATTACAAGACCTTGTCAATAGTCCCTTCCCAGCCTTCCTGTAGCCCCCTTCAGATCCTGGAAGGCTACTCTAAGGTCTTCTGGAAGCCTTCTCTTCTGCAGGCTGAAGAGCCACAACTCTTGCAGCCCATCCTCACAGCAGAGCTGCTGCAACCCTCTCAGCATCTTGGTGGCCTCCTCTGGACCTACTCCAACACTTCTGTGCTGGGGTCTCCAGAACTGCGCACAGGACTCCAGGTGGGCTCTGAGGAGAGCAGAGCAAAGGGTCAGAATCCCCTGCTGCCCACACTGCTCTTGCTGCAGCCCCGGACTCAGTTGCTGTCTGGGCTGCACTCACACTGCGAGACATACGCCGTGCAAGTTTTCTACCTTTGCTGAAGAGTACATACTTTTGTAAGGCAGTTCTTATGTTTTTAGTTGATAAAACTTGTTTTCTGATGATGCCACTGTTTGTGGAGTTTGGATGAGTGCAGTGTGCCATTCAGAGTGCTCATACAAGAAGTGAGGGACAATTGCCCGTTTCACCCAGATGTGACTTTGGGGCTCATTTTGTCTGTGCAGTTTGAGCAGGAAGGGAGCTGAAGGGAGCTCCAGGAAGGCTGGGGAGGGACTATTGACAAGGTCTTGCAATGCCAGGACAAGGGGCAATGGGTTTGAAGTGTCAGAGGGGAGATTGAAAGTGGATGTTAGGAGGAAGTTGTTTGGAGTGAGGGTGGTGAGACACTGGCACAGGTTGCCCAGGGAGGTTGTGGAGCACAGAATCACCCAACGTGATCTATGATCACGTTGGGTGATTCTGTGCTCCACAACCTCCCTGGAGGTGTTCAAGGCCATGTTGGACAAGACCTTGAGTGCCCTGCACTAGTGGGAGGTGCCCCTGCCTATGGCAGGGGGCATTGGAACTGGATGAGCTTTGAAGTCCCTTCCAACCTTCCCATTCTGTGGTTCTATATTCCCTGCAAAATGTTGATACTGCCTTTTAAGTGCCTGGGCACTTCTTGCCATTGGGTTGTGGAAGAGGCTGCTTTACCTGCTTCTGCTGCTATCTCCCTTGTTAGCATGGAGAGGATGTTTGTGATGTAGGACAAGTTGCCACCTTGAGGGACCACACATTTGTGGCCCACCAGTTGGTGTACTGAAGCAGTTGACCTTGCCTCTGCTGACCAACCCATTTGAGTGTCTGTCCAGTGCACCAAGCCACTGAAAAGAACCAAGCTGGGAAAACAGCTTTGCATGAGAAAATGCTGCTTTCACCCAGCCCCCTTCAGTTTTCCACATGTCATCTACAGCTGTATCCTACTAGCTCTGAGAGGGGTCAGCTGGCTGGAGTCAAGGCTGGAATCTTGGTGGGGTAGCTTTGCAGCAGAGCCTCCAGGCAAGGTAAGAGTCTGGCTGACGTGGCTGCTTGGCTATCGCAGTCCAGAGGCATGGTGAAATGACTGTGAAGGAAGCAGTGCCACTGCCATTTCAGCCGTGTGTGCTGAGCTGATGCTGTTTGTTGTTTACAGTGCCACATGGATAAGGAATCACAGAATTAACCAGGTTGGAAAAGACCTCCAGGATGATCAAGTCCAATCTATCACCCAACCCTTCTAATTAACTAACCCATGGCACTAAGTGCCTCATGCAGCCTCCTCTTAAACTCCTCCAGGGATGGGCACTCCACCACCTCCCTAGGCAGCCCATTCCAGTGCCAATCACTCCTTCCATGAAGAATTTCTTCCCAACATCCAGCCTAAACTTGCCTTGGTGCAGCTCGAGGCTCTCTCCTCTTGTTCTGTCCCTGGGTGCCTGGCAGCAGAGCCCAACCCCAGCTGGCTACAACCTCCCTTCAGGTAGCTGCAGAGAGTAATGAGGTCTGCCCTGAGCCTCCTCTTCTGCAGGCTGCACACCCCCAGCTCCCTCAACCTCTCCTCACAGGGCTGTGCTCCAGGCCCTTCACCAGCCTTGGTACCTTTCTCTGGACACGTTCACGCACCTCAACTAAATGTGCCAAGAGGGAAAAATGCTTTGGTTGTGATGTGCTTAAAGACCCCAAAGAAATGATGTGTTTTCTTTTTGCAGAGAGGATGGGAAGTCTTCCATTAAATTACCTCCTTCATACCCTTCCTTGGTGCATAGTGCCCAGCACCACTGTGCTGGCCTCGTCCCCTGCCCTGTCCATCCCTTCACTTCTCTTCCCCCTCAATTTTTTACCCCTGTAGTTATTCTCAGGAACTTAGTACTGGTTACCAGTTTTGCAGGTAATGTACTAGTGAGGCTCTTTAATTCCCTCAAAAAGAGAAAGAAGTTGAGCTGGATGCCTGCCTGCCCCTGCGCTGCCGCTGTAGTTGCCTAGCAGCCGGCGGGAGGCACTGGGAGGAGCAACTCACTCCTTGAATCATCTGCAAAGAGAAGGGAGATGACAGTTATTACTTGTTAGGTTTGTTAACATCATTCGTTTTTCCTCTCCCTCACACACACCCCCCCTCCCTTGCCTACACTCAGCAGTTTCTCACAGGGTATGAAATGGAGTCTTGTGCGTTCAAGCAACCCTTGCTTCTCATAGGCTCACAGAGAATAGCACAGTAACCATCACAGGCAGCTCTGAGCTCTCAGTCCACAGCGTTGTGCTGCGTCGATGTTTCAGTGTCTCCTGAAAGGGTAGGATTGGTTAGATGCTTCAGCTGACAAGGTCGTGGGTTTGCACATCGGCTTCTTACCAAAGTTTTCCATTTTTAGTTGCAGTGTGCTCAGCACTTCTCACTGGTTTTCCTCTCAGGCTCTGACAGGGTAGCTCTGCTCGATCTTCCTGCATTACCTGAAGCTGTCAGTCAAAAGTTGTGGCCTCTTCTGTTACCAGGACTGGTAGGAAAGGATGGCTTCTGCTCTGCCTTTACTGTGCTGGCGCAAGGTGGTTGAGAATTTGGATGGAGCTTGGGTGGTGACTGGGGAAGCTGAAGTGTACTGGGTTGCTCTGAGGCTGCCCCAGGGAAGAAAAGCATCCTGAAAACACAGCAGGTGGCCAAGGATGATAAGGTCTGCTACAGCAGCTTCTGCACTTGAGAGATGGAGGTCTGGGTCTCCAGAAGAGAACTTCACCTTTGTTCTAGAGGAGTTTCTGTAAACTTGAGCTGGAGAAGAGAGGATTAAGAGTGCCTTTAAGACCCAGCATATCCAATTAGCTTCCTCACTGCTTACCTCACTTGTGATTGTGTCAGTGTAGTGTACTCTTTTGGAGCAGGGACTGTCTTCAAAGTGATACTGCAGCTGTGAGGTGTCCAGTGCAGAGGTATCCTTCCTCTCTGACCTCTAAGGATGTTTGTTTCTGATGGGCACCATTGATTTCAGTGTAAGTGAAGGATGCCAACAGAGAGGCTGCTGGCTGTAGCAGTCACATGTCAGCCAGTTTCATGAGTCATGTTTTTCACTTTAATGCAGATTCCTAGATAGCCATTATCCTAGAGTTGGAGGAATGAGCATGTGATTTATATGAAGAAATACAGTGGGTAGTGCTTGGATTCCCTTTTAAAAAGACTAATTGTGTTAATTTGCTTGAGACACAATTATCTGGATGGGACTGATTTGTTTAATTAACTGGGGATGCCTGTAGGTTAAATAGTGAGTATAAATAGAAGGACAGTGAGGAATGCATCACTAATGTTTGTATTGCAGGAGGATTGACTCATATTTAAATAAAGTGCTGCAAGTCAGAGGGGAGCTTGCATCTGTGCAGCAATGGCTGAGATTGGTCAGCAAGGAGTCTTGAGAAGCCACCTAGAAGGAAGTGCACATCCAGAAAGCAGCCAGACATGCTTTGTACTGTATGCAGGTCTGGAGCCCCCAACACAAGAAGGACATGGAACTGTCCTGGAATGAGTTCAGAGGAGGGCCATGAAGATGNGCAGTTTCTTACTCCAGACACTGCAAAGAGAACCTCTAAAGGGAGAGCTTGACTACCTTGTGTCTAGCATCCTGAGGCTGAAGCCTTGTGACTGAAGTTTTCGTTTCTTCCCAGCTGCCTTTGCCTTACTGAGGCACTGGCACAGGTTGCCCAGGGAGGTTGTGAACATGTTCACGTGTGACCTGCTTTAGGTGATCCTCTCTTGGCTGTGGGGGTTGAACTAGGTGGTGAAGATGATCAGAGGGCTGCAGCAGCTCTGCTATGAGGACAGGCTGCAAGAGTTGTGGCTCTTCAGCATGG
>VWZE01021587.1:111434-126492 GCA_013396675.1 Eubucco bourcierii
TGGAACTGGATGATCCTTGAGGTCCCTTCCAACCTTCCCATTCTGTGATTCTGTGACATACCACTCTGCACTCCCTTGGAGGATTAGGTATCCTAATGGACCAGTTTTGCAACCTGCGTGTGTGTGCTTTTACCTACAGTTTGTAAGGGCCATCCCTGACAATTTGACATGCCCTTTGTCCTAAGGTAGGCAGTTATGCTTAAATCCCAGAGGGCTTTTGTTTTTCCCAGAGGGAAATGCTGAGCTTTTTCTGTTGGTTTGGTTGGTCCTGCACCACGAAACTCTTACATCCTGCAGATCCAGAGAAGACAGCCGAGTGTGTCTGATCTGTCCTCTACCTAAACTAAATTGCTATGTAAAACTGTAGTAACTCTCTGAATCTTTCCAAGGTCTTTGGCATAGTTTGAGGCAAAATATTGTGTAAATTGAGCAATGCATAACATTAAAAATAACATCCTAACATAGCACTGCCACAGAATCAAAGCAACTAAACAAGCACACATTTCCTTTTAGCAACTTTAAGTGTATTGCTTTTAGGAAGATGCTCTTGCTTCTTCAGGAGGAGGGTGCATAGAAGGCTTTTCCACAATTCTTTTTTTTTATCCTTTGATTTATCTCCTGTTAGTATGGTTGCTTCAAACTTCTCCATCTCTTTCTGTACAGAAATCTGTCTTTGTCCTGAATTATTCATATCCCCATTTTCTGAACCTTTTACTACATCTGCTATCTCAATAAGAGATCAGATGATAAGAGCTGAACACAAGCACTCTGATGGAGAACATGTTTCTGATTTATGCTGTGGCACAGCCATGTTGTCACTCTTTAGATAATCATGTGAATGCTTTCATATTTAAAATAGAAATTAAAAAAAATGTAAATTGTATCTTTGCATATCTAACTTTTTCTTCCCCCACACTTCTTTGCTGGAGACTTGAATCAAATATTGAGTTATTCCAGAACTGTAAATCCCAACAATCAGTTTTGAGTGCTTCACATTTTTTCATTTAAATGCACTTTGCTTTTTATTGATCTGCAGTGGATTTAATTTGCCCCTTGGCCTGGCTTGTGTGGTTCATCTGGAATATTTACAGTTGATCACAGAAAACTGGAAAGAAATTCTGTCATCTGTAGATTTTAGCTGTTCAGTATGGGGTTGTTTTTGGGAGGAGGGGAGGTTGTGCCTTCAAGTCTTTCTGGTTTGTTCAGGAATACATAGAATCATAGAATGGGAGGTTGGAAGGGACCTCAAGGACCATCCCTTTCCAACCCCCTGCCATAGGCAGGGACACCTCCCACTAGTACAGGTCACTCAAAGCCTCCTCCAACCTGGCCTTGAACACCTTCAGGGAGGTTGTGGAGCACAGAAGACCTGCAGGGAGGTTGTGGAGCACAGAATCACCCAACGTGATCTTTGATCATGTTGGGTGATTCTGTGCTCCACAACCTCCCTGGGCAACCTGTGCCAGTGTCTCACCACCCTCACTGCAAACAACTTCCTCCTAACATCCACTTTCAATCTCCCCTCTGCCACTTCAAACCCATTGCCCCTTGTCCTGGCATTGCAAGCCCTTGTCAATAGTCCATCCCCAGCCTTCCTGTAGGCTATCCCAGTAGAGAGCTGAAGGCATCTGTCTTTAATTTTATTTTCATACTGAAAGATGGTGGTGATTTGCTGTTTCTTTCTTTGTTTCACTCAGTTTTCTGCATCTCTCTGCTGCTTTCTGATCTACATAATTGATCTTCCTGATAAACTTCATTTTTTTCAGTAGCATAGAAAGGTTTTTTCAAATATTGTTTGCAAGTCCAATCCTAGCCCTTTTAAATCCATGTTTACAAGCCAAAAATACTAAAGGCTTTGAGGAGACCTTGAGTAGACTTCCAGTATCTGAATGGGGCCTACAGGAAGACCTTGTCAATAGTCCCTCCCCAGCCTTCCTGGAGCCCCCTTCAGATCCTGGAAGGCTACTCTAAGGTCTCCTGGAAGCCTTCTCTTCTCCAGGCTGCACAGCCCCAGCTCTCTCAGCCTGTCCTCACAGCAGAGCTGCTGCAGCCCTCTCAGTATCTTGGTGGCCTCCTCTGGACCTGCTCCAACACTTCCATGTCCTTCCTGTGCTGGGGGCTCCAGAACTGCACACAGGACTCCAGGTGGGCTCTGAGGAGAGCAGAGCAAAGGGGCACAATCCCCTCCCTTGCCCTGCTGCCCACACTGCTCTTGCTGCAGCCCAGCACACAGTTGCTGTCTGGGCTGCACTCACACTGCAGCCTCAGGTTGAGCTTTTCCTCACCCCACACCCCCAGGGCCTGTTCCTCAGGGCTGCTCTCAGCCATTCCCCACCCAGCCTGCAGTTGTGCTTGGGATTGTGCCTACCCAGGTGCAGGACCTTACACTTGGCCTTGTTGAATGTCCTGAGGTTGGCCTGGGCACAGCTCTGCAGCCTGTCCAGGTCCCTCTGGATGGTGTTAAATAACTGGTATTAAATAACTTAATAGTGCAAGAGTTTATTCTTACCAGTCCGTGGCCTTGCCTGAGAAAAAGTGACTGCACCCTCTTGTTACACAGATGTGCAGGGTTGCACATGCACACAGACATGCACTCAGTGCTGAGTTCAGCTTTGAAAGTCTGAGGTGGTGAGGACTGAGATTGTGGAGGAGATACATTAAGCTTATCTGGTTGGTGACTATCACCATGTATTTGGCTTCAGAAATCATGAGGTATTATGCATTTGTATCATGTAGCATCCTTGTGTGATGTGTTCAGAAGCACATGTTCAAAATACATGTTTCCCAGTGCATGTAATTGAAAAGGTGCAGTGTGATTTTCTGCAAAATCACAAGGCAGCTTCTTCCAGACTCAGCAGGATGATTGACTGCAGCACCTAGGCATTGTGTTCCTGTATATTCCCTTGAATCAGGAAAATGTGTCACTGGGACTGGTGCCTCGAATGGCTTCACAGATTTCCTAAGGGCAGCTTCAGAAATCTGTACCACCAAGTACAGTAGATTAGCACAGGCCAAGTAAGGAAAATTGGCTAGGAAAGGCACCTGCATGTGGAAATCACTGCTTCTGCTGGTTGGATCCTTGCAGCAGTGCAAAATGAGTTCTACAGCTGGATGGAGAAGCAGGTTGTGTAAGCTGCAGGCATGAGGCAGCAACAATAGAGTAAAGGAGATGGAGTTCTCCAGGTCACTGTGGTGAAACTGTCAAGAGCCATTGGGAACGTGACTGAAGTACTAGAAAAGATAGCAGGTAGAGAAAAATGGTCAAGACCCAAGGATGGTCTGAAAAAGGTTCAAGCAGAATGCTTTTGGTTTTCAGCAGAACACTTGAACAGGCTGCCCAGAGAGGCTGTGGAGTCTCCTCTGGAGACATTCAAAACCCACCTGAATGTGTTCATGTGTGACCTGCTTTAGCTGATCCTCCCTTGATTGTGGGGCTTGAACTAGATGACAGAGATGCTCAGAGGGCTGCAGCAGCTCTGCTGTGAGGACAGGTTGAGAGAGTTGGGGCTCTGCAGCCTGGAGAAGTGAAGGCTTCCAGGAGACCTTAGAGTAGCCTTCCAGGATCTGAAGGGGGCTCCAGGAAGGCTGGGGAGGGACTATTGACAAGGTCTGGGAATGCCAGGACAAGGGGCAGTGGGTTTGAAGTGTCAGAGGGGAGACTGAAAGTGGATGTTAGGAGGAAGTTGTTTGCAGTGAGGGTGGTGAGACACTGGCACAGGTTGCCCAGGGAGGTTGTGGCTGCTCCCTCCCTGGAGGTGTTCAAGGCCAGGTTGGAGGAGGCCTTGAGTGCCCTGTACTAGTGGGAGGTGTCCCTGCCTATGGCAGGGGGTTGGAACTGGATGATCCTTGAGGTCCCTTCCAGCCTTACCGTTCTATGATGTTTTGTGGTCCCTTCCAACCCCTAACATGCTGTGATTTTGTTACAGCAAGGCTTGTGTGTTTCTGCTTTTGAAGTGAGCTGAGGAAAGCTCCAACTCTCTTTTTACTGAGGATTTTTTTTTTTTCTCCTCCTCTGTGGTATTCTACAAAGCTACATTTTCAAGTAAAATTGTGTTTTATTTATTTTTCCCTTTGTATTGTTGATATTGAGTTACCTGCCTATTTGATAGAGGCTTGTCATCCAGGCCATCTAAGATGCCACCAAGGGATGGTATCTTTGAAGGATATTTTCCATGTGATTCTAAAAATAATACATTCTGAAATGGAAAATGTGTTTCTCCATGTTATTTTATAGGGTTTAAATATTTTCCCCTGCTACCCTAAGAGAAGTGCAGAAAATAGTCAGACTGAAAGGCTGACTATCAAATTAAATTTGTGGAGGTCTTAAATAACTTTTTGCATGGAATCTCTTGATAATTTTATCCCTGCATCTGCAGAAAGAAACATTAGTAAAGTTTATCTGAGTCCAAGATTGGACCAAGACAAAAATCACAAAAATGTCTGCATCTATTCCCTTCACCCTCTGCTTTTTTATAGATAGATAATTTTTTTCCAATTCTAGCCAAATTATGACTCTCTTCCCATCCTTTACAAGTTCATTCCTAGTTCTACCTGCCTAGATGAGTTTAGACTTGGTATGCACAGGCAGATCTGCCAGCTGTTATGGTCCTTGTGTGTATATGGATTTCTGTTTGCCTTAAAGATGGTATAATGATAGTATATGTTTGCCATACTGATGATGGGCTGCAGCAAGAGCAGTGTGGGCAGCAGGGCAAGGGAGGAGATTCTGCACCTTTACTCTGCTCTCCTCAGACCCCACCTGCAGTCCTGGGTGCAGTTCTGGAGCCCCCAGCACAGGAAGGACATGGAAGTGTTGGAGTGGGTCCAGAGGAGGCCACTAAGATGCTCAGAGTGCTGCAGTAGCTCTGCTGTGAGGACAGTGAGAGTTGGGTCTCTGCAACCTGGAGAAGAGAAGGCTTCCAGGAGACCTTAGAGTAGCCTTCCAGGAGCTGAAGTGGACTCTAGGAAGCTAGGGAGGGACTACTGACAGGGTTTTGTAATGCCAGGACAAGGAGCAATGGGTTTGAAGTGTCAGAGGGGAGACTGAAAGTGGATGTTAGGAGGAAGTTGTTTGCAGTGAGGGTGGTGAGACACTGGCACAGGTTGCCCAGGGAGGTTGTGGAGCACAGAATCACCCATTGGGTGATCCACAGCCTCCCTGGAGGTGTTCAAAGCCAGGCTGAGGGAGGCCTTGAGTGCCCTGTACTAGTGGGAGGTGTCCCTGCCTATGGCAGGAGGTTGGAACTGGATGATCCTTGAGGTCCCTTCCAACCTTCCCATTCTATGCTTCTAGAAACCAATGGGTGGTTTTTAGTGACTGGAGGAGCTTCTTAGCACTCTGTAATATTCTGTGCGAGGGAAGTTGGTTACAGTAAGGAATAACTAGTTCATAAAGTAGGACAAAGCTGTTTTTACAGGAAAACTTGTTCTGTTTGCATCTGTTTCCTTTGACTAAGTGAAAGAAGTATCATGATTTTTTTTGCTCTTAATTCTGTGAATTCCTGTAAAAAAATAAAAAGCAAGTAGAATTTGCAAGATGATTGTGAGATTACGCAATGGTCTCATATCTGCGAATGGTTCAGGGGAAAAAAAAAGGCACTGCTACTTGTACTGTCACTTAACTACAAAATGAGAAGAAACACTTCCCTCCCCTGCTTCCTGCCTCCTTTTATGTTCTTTGCAATGTGAATATACTAGCATGTATTTGAAAGTTATTTTTGTCACCTAGGCCTTGTCCTTTGCATGTACCTCAGAAGCGATGCGTGTGTTTGTTTAATCTAAGGAAGAGCGAAACTCGTTCAGGTGTCTGCAGAAGAAGGAACGATTGTTTGCCTGAGAAGATGATGCACATTTGTTTATCTCACCTTTAAAATGTTTTGTAATCACCTTTTTTCCCCCCCCACATCCAAAGTACAGTTTCCAGAGGAGATAATAGATGTGTGAATGATGCTTGAGCAGTCACCTTGTGCAGAGGAAGAGAAAGAAAATGGATTGTGGTCCTAGTTGTGCAGTGTGAGGGCACTTGGCTTGCCCTGAGGCAAATGAATAGGTACAACAGAATACAACTTAAAACAAAACAAATCAAATCTCTCTTGGTGCTGCACCACTTCTGGTTTTGCATAGATGGGTTGGAGCTGTTGCTTTTGGGTGTTAAATAATATACATACTTATGTAAGAACAAGCTCCATTGCTTTTCGTGGGGAGTGGTACTGTGTGTTAGGATTTTTTTTTCCCCACACACATAATAACAGCTTTAAGGGCTGCTAAGATTCTCATGCTGTGCCATCCAGTAGAAAAGGCTGGCCACTTGATGGGCTGTAAGTGGTGTGGGAGGTGCAGCTCGGCCACTTGCTGTGTGCTCTTCAGCTTTTGCTACCCTGGTAGTCTACTGATAGGTGTGGTAATTGTGGTGTGTTGAGCAGTCCTTCTGATCTAAGTGGGGTTTGGGGGTGGTGTGGTGTGGGTGGACAGTTCTAGGTGTTGGGACGGTTCTTAGCTGGCTGGGTGGGTTTGTTGTGGCTTGGTGTTAAATACAGTTGCAGTGGTGACTCTCTCTTAGTTTTCCAGCAAAACAGCAGGAAAGTGATCAGTCTTTTGTGTCTGCCTGGCAGAAAGTTTCCCCTCCTCCGTGTTTTGTAGTGTGGCCACCTGCTTTTTGGTAGCCTTGCCTTTGTTAGCAATGCATTGTAGCCTGTCTGCAAACCAAATGATGTCTGCTGAGCTGGTACTGCTTACTTCTAAAAACTCATGAGTGGTGCAGTTTAAGATAGAAGTGTCAATAATGGGATGTTTTGAGTTGTCTTATGTTTAGGTTTCTGACTGGATCAGCTAATTTCATTAGACTCCTGATCTCCTTGAACCCCTTTTCTTTTAGGGCAGTGCAGCAGGAACTCAATTTCATTTCTCTGGGTCACCTTCTTTTCTGAAAGCTGTTTCTTTTTTTCTCTCTCTTTCTTTTTTTCCTCTTCTCTTTTATCAGCCATATAAGAAACCTGGAGAGATAAGAGATAAGCCAACCAAGCTGGCAGTTGTATCAGTTGTACCAGCAGCTCTCAAGTAGGACACTGTTGGATGATGATGATAATGAAGGCATTGATCTAAAGTTCTGCTTAAATATTTTGCCCAATGCAAAATATTTTTCACAGCCTTGAAGGAACACTTGCATTTTAAAGGAATTTAAAAGAAACATGCATTTCTTGGTGAATTAATAAAATCTACAGGACTGGGTCCTAAACCTCAATACAAATTGAAGCTACCTGTAGCCCAATGGGATGTAGAAAGTAACACACATCACTTGCTCCTTGCAGTGAAGTGCTTGCTCACACATGAGCATCTGCATACAGGCAGATCCCTCCTGTGCTGCTCACAGCTGTTGAAGGGCATTTTCTATGACCTTAGCAGCTTTTCCAAAACACTCTGTTGAATGGAAGCCCAAGATGTCCATGTAGCTATTTCTTTCCTGAGTGAACTGGCAAGCCAGAGAGGAGAAGAGCATTTGAGAGAGCATGTGAGTGTTTGAGGCAACTGTGTGAGTTTGAAAAGATGGAAAATTCTGTCTGGCAGCAGAAGTGCTGTTCATGTGCTGTTTGGAAAAGTGCTGTTAAACCAGACTTTTCTTTTTTTTCTTTCCCCCCAACCCCATTTTAAAAATGAAATTGGGATTTGCTGTAGGAGTTTTTTGCCTGTGATACTACTTTTTGAGTAAGAGCGTAACAGCTTGGATAGGGCTAGTGTCTGACTGGTGGAAGTTTCATCTGGGTGACGCTCTCCTCATAAGGAAAGGTTGGGAGGAATGTCTGTGTGAGCCCTGTGCATTGAATAAGCCAGTCTGGTGTTTGTTGCTGGAGTTGCTTGTTTGTGGCTGCAAGCTATAAACTGAGAAGGAGAAGGATGCAGGTGCTGTAACTCCGACCTGTGATGTTGTCATCTGAGGACTGTTTGATGCCCACGGCTCTACCTCATCGCCAAACTGATTTGGTGCCAAGCTTGAAGCATTTCCTACATGTACAAGTCCTGATCCTTGGTGAACCTGCCCCTGCTTTCTCCCACATGTGCAGTTTTCCTCTTGTCTTCTCCTCTCCCCCTCTTTGCCTCCTGTATGCTGCTGTAGCTGCAGAAGGGGCTGCCTGGGCAGACCCCAGTGTTACCTTTTAGGGGTCTTTTGCCCTGTGTCTGAAATCACTAAATGTGGATTTGATGAGCAGAAAAGGCAGATTTTTGCCTCTGGTGATCAGCTATTGGTTTTGAGGGTGAGGAGAATGGGTTTAACTGCATAATTTGATGGCATATCTCTGTGAGTTCCTGTTAAAACAGTCTTTGGGGAAGGCGTTTATGTATTTATGGGGATAAAAAACTCTTTTAGCTGTTGGAGGTAAGTGTACTTGTCAGAGAATTTGAATTGTGTCTTTGAATGCATGTGACATGGTCGTTACTCACTTGTGCATTTGTTTCCTGTGTCATCATGTAAGTTAGGAAACCACTCCACAGTTACCTTCCCTTCAATTTGCATTAGAAATTGCAACATGAAAAACGTTCCTGTTGGGTTGCTGCCACTGAGCCAAGAGCTGCAGATAAAATGCTTTCTCATTCAAACACAGGACAACCACACAACCACTCGAAGTAATGGACCCTCTTCTTTTTCTTTTTATTCTTGAAATATTTTTTTTTTTATTATTTCTTTTAATCTTTATTTTATTTTTATTTTAATTTTTTTCCTATGACTACAACTTTTTATACAAGTTTCTCTTTCTCCTCATTGCACTGAACTTGAAATAGTCACTGATGAACCAAGTGCTCCAGACCTCAGTTTGACATTTATAACCTTCCACAGGTGTGCCTGCCTCTGATGTTGCCTGTGTTTCTGTACACTTTTCTGGATAAATCAACAGTGGTAGAATCATGGTAGGGATGGAAGGGACCTCAAGGATCATCTAGTTCCAACCCCCTGCCATAGGCAGGTACACCTCCCACTAGTACAGGGCACTCAAGGCCTCCTCCAAGCTGGCCTTGAACACCTCCAGGGAGGTTGTGGAGCACAGAATCACCCAATGTGATCAAAGATTCTGATGATTCTGTACTCCCATACCTCCCTGGGCAACCTGTGCCAATGTCTCACCACCCTCACTGCGAACAACTTCCTCCTAACATCCACTTTCAGTCTCCCTGACACTTCAAACCCATTCCCCTTGTCCTGGCATTCCCAGACCTTGTCAATAGTCCCTCCCCAGCCTTCCTGGAGCCCCCTTCAGATCCTGGAAGGCTACTCTAAGGTCTCCTGGAAGCCTTCTCCTCTCCAGGCTGCAGAACCCCAACTCTCTCAGCCTGTCCTCACAGCAGAGCTGCTGCAGCCCTCTCAGCATCTTGGTAACCTCCTCTGGACCCACTCCAACACTTCCATGTCCTTCCTGTGCTGGGGGCTCCAGAACTGCACACAGGACTGCAGGTGGAGTGTCAGGAGAGCAGAGCCAAGGGGCACAATCCCCTCCCTTGCCCTACTGCCCACACTGCTCTTGCTGCAGCCCAGCACACAGTTGCTGTCTGGGCTGCACTCACACTGCAGCCTCAGGTTGAGCTTTTCCTCACCCCACACCCCCAGGGCCTGTTCCTCAGGGCTGCTCTCAGCCATTCCCCACCCAGCCTGGAGTTGTGCTTGGCTTTGTGCCTACCCAGGTGCAGGACCTTACACTTGGCCTTGTTGAATGTCCTGAGGTTGGCCTGGGCACAGCTCTGCAGCCTGTCCAGGTCCCTCTGGATGGATCCCTGCCCTCTAGCAAGTCGACTGTGCCACACAGCTTGGTGCCATCTGCACACTTGCTGAGGCTGCACTGATTCCTCTGTCCATGGCACTGACAAAGATGTCAAACAGCACTGGTGCCAGCACTGACCCCTGAGGGAGCCACTTGGCACTGGTCTCCAGGTGGACATTGTGCATTGATCACCACTCTCTGGGTGAGACTGTCCTGAGACTGCTTTATTATCTTTTGTTGTTGTGATGTGATGCTGTTGTCATTTGATTGTTGTATTTATTACAGCAAGAACTTTGTATTTTATTTATTACAGAGAGAACAACACTTGTAGACAGGAGTGAGGAACAGGTGTCTTGTGAGAGAGTACTGACTGTGAGCATCTTGTCATGTGCTGGTAGAGAGATGTAACTGAGGAGGAGTTTGCTACTTTTGGCTGGCAAGGTGGATGCATTTTGCCATTTGTGTTTTAGTGGATACTCAATCTGCTGTCTAGCCAAATCTCTTTCTGAATGTGAAAGTGTGGTGCCACATGTGCTGTCAAATCCAGAGAAAAGAGGTGGGCTGTTTGCTTCACTGCTCCATCACCATCGAACCCCAGTGTGGCTGATAGGGTGGGGAAATCCAGGTCTTCTTGTGTATCTGATTCTTTGCACATTTTAAACCAGCAAATTCCTGTAATTCAGTCAGTTCTTAATTTGGGAACACAGGCAACTTTGGCTGCTGTGGGTTTTTTGGTTGTTGGGTTGTTTTTTGGTTTTTCTTATCCTGCAAATGGCTGGTTTGTGGATTTTTAGGTTAACTCATTCAATTTTATCTGCTTTATTCATGGAATTCTCATCACAGACTATCTAATCTGTTGGATTCCTGCCTTTTGTGATGAGTGTTATTTTTAGTCTCTTTTTAAAGACTGGTGCTATGCCACTAAATAGACTTAAGTATAGTTTTTTCTGCAGTGCTAAGGGGATGAAGCAAATAAGCCATCCATTATTAAGATTCAGAAATCATAATACACATCCACTTTGCTCTGATCGTTTGCACTTCCCAAAGACTGTTTTAACAGGAACTCACAGAGATATGCCATCAAGTTATGCAGTTAAACCCATTCTCCTCACCCTCAAAACCAACAACTGATCACCAGAGGCAAAAATCTGCCTTTTCTGCTCATCAAATCCACATTTAGTGATTTCAGACACAGGGCAAAAGACCCCTAAAAGGTAACACTGGGGTCTGCCCAGGCAGCCCCTTCTGCAGCTACAGCAGCATACAGGAGGCAAAGAGGGGGAGAGGAGAAGACAAGAGGAAAACTGCAGATGTGGGAGAAAGCAGGGGCAGGTTCACCAAGGATCAGGACTTGCACATGCAGGAAATGCTTCAAGCTTGGCACCAAATCAGTTTGGTGATGAGGCAGAACCATTTTTCTGATTCTGGTTATTGACATGGTATTTTTTTCCCCTGGATATGATCTCATGAATCATTTGGCAAATTATTTGATTCACTTAGATGATTTTTTTTTTTTTTAAAGCACTCTTATGGGGGAGGAGGAAGAATTGATTTCTTACTACTTGCCCAGATCTAAAAGTAGGAGGTGTGAGGATCTTTCCTTCTCCGTGCGTATTAGAAGCAAAGCAGACGTTAACAACTCTATGAGGCCAGAACTGACCATCTATGGTAGTCTTTAGGCATGGGAATGGAGTCAAAAGCCTGAATTGTGTCAGTATTTCCCATGTTATTTAAAGTCTTTCCAGTTAGGACTTAGCAAAGGACATGAACCTGCTGGAAGCAGTGACACTTTTCAAATGCAGAGCAAGTTCCTTCTGATACTAACCCAATGTTAGGAGCCAGCTTCTCCATTTCAGGATATGGCTAAAATGAATACAGAAATGAGCCTACTGTCTTGCTGAATATTTTTATTGAGCATCATCTTGTTTTTAAGAGCCTGAAAGGAGCTGAGAAATAGAAGTGAGGTATGGAAGAAGTAGAGGGTGGTGTAAAGTATCTGAAAATGTTCAGATAATATGAACCACAAAACTCTTGGTGACCTCCAGTGTGATATGTTTGGGGGAACACAAAATGTTTCAGCCTCTCAGATGTGTGAAAGATCTGTACCTGGGAAAGCAGACCAGTACAGTGTTGTCTACAGAGTTATGCAACCAATTTTTTTTTTCACAGGTTAAATAGGTTGTGTAACCACCTAAAGAAGTAAAAATAATAGTCAACCAGAAATGGTAGAGTGAAGCTTTGTCTTTTACCAATGGAGAAGCTGTGTGGACTGCCCTCGCTATGTGTTGTGCCTTGGAAAGGGTCAAGACCTATCAGCATTCCCACATCTCATCTTCCTGAAAAAACTCAGCACAAGCCTCAAATTAGAGAGGCCTAAGGTTGGCCTATCTGTCTCAAGATTTCATGTCTTGAGTACTTCTGTGATGTCCAGAGAAAACTACTAATAGCTTTCTTTCACTGCAAGAAATATTTAGTTCAGGACTTTGTAGTTCAGATTTAGTGGATAAGTGATCAGCATCTCATTTTCTGGTCCTTCTGACAGGACCAGGCATAGCTGTTGGAAATAAGGATATAGTAATTTTACCAGGTGGCTCTCTAAGACTGTAGTTGTATGCTGGTTTGCTGCTGAACATAAAGAGGCATCAGCAGGTGCCCCAGTGCTGCCTGCACTTAGTTGTGCCCAGTGTCAGAGAGGTGTCTTTCACTTACATATGCACAGAGAGATTGTCTTCATTCATCACAGAATCATGGAACGGTAAGGTTGGAAGGGACCTCAAGGATCATCCAGTTCCAACCCCCTGCCATAGGCAGGGACACCTCCCACTAGCACAGGTCACTCAAGGCCTCCTCCAACTTGGCCTTGAACACCTCCAGGGAGGGAGCAGCCACAACCTCCCTGGGCAACCTGTGCCAGTGTCTCACCACCCTCACTCCAAACAACTTCCTCCTAACATCCACTTTCAATCTCCCCTCTGACACTTCAAACCCATTGCCCCTTGTCCTGGCATTCCAAGACCTTGTCAATAGTCCCTCCCCAGCCTTCCTGGAGCCCCCTTCAGATCCTGCAAGGCTACTCTAAGGTCTCCTGGAAGCCTTCTCCTCTCCAGGCTGCAGAACCCCAACTCTCTCAGCCTGTCCTCACAGCAGAGCTGCTGCTGCCCTCTCAGCATCTTCATGGCCTCCTCTGGACCCACTCCAACACTTCCATGTCCTTCCTGTGCTGGGGGCTCCAGAACTGCACACAGGACTGCAGGTGGGGTCTGAGGAGAGCAGAGCCAAGGGGCACAATCCCCTCCCTTGCCCTGCTGCCCACACTGCTCTTGCTGCAGCCCAGCACACAGTTGCTGTCTGGGCTGCACTCACACTGCAGCCTCATCTGGAGCTTTTCATCACCCCACACCCCCAGGGCCTGTTCCTCAGGGCTGCTCTCAGCCATTCCCCACCCAGCCTGCAGTTGTGCTTGGCATTGTGCCTACCCAGGTGCAGGACCTTACACTTGGCCTTGTTGAATGTCCTGAGGTTGGCCTGGGCACAGCTCTGCAGCCTGTCCAGGTGCCTCTGGATGGATCCCTGCCCTCTAGCAAGTCGACTGTGCCACACAGCTTGGTGCCATCTGCAAACTTGCTGAGGGTGCACTGATTCCTCTGTCCATGGCACTGACAAAGATGTCAAACAGCACTGGTGCCAGCACTGACCCCTGAGGGAACCACTTGGCACTGGTCTCCATTGTGCATTGATCACCACTCTCTGTGTGCCACCATCCAGCCAATTCCTTATCCAGCAGTGCTGCACACATCACCCTTGAGGTTTTTCTGAAATGTGGGCTTCCTCCAGGCCAATACCTTGTGGAAAATCAAATCTCTAGCAAAGATCTCAACATTTTAAAAGTCAAATTAAAAATTTTAGGCTCACTGCAGCTTTCCATTTCTCAAAGATAATCATTCTACGTTCATCTTGTTGTATTACCTGGCACAGCATCTGATACATCTGACTTTTTGCAGGAGCTTGAATTTATTGTCCAGGAATGCTGAGAACGTGGCAGAAAACAGTAGTCCTTTGATTATCTTTTGTCTCATGGCATTACTTAGAATCATAGGATGGTAAGGTTGGAAGGGACCTCAAGGATCATCCAGTTCCAACCCCCTGCCATAGGCAGGGACACCTCCCACTAGCACAGGTCACTTAAGGCCTCCTCCAACCTGGCCTTGAACACCTCCAGGGAGGTTGCAGAGCACAGAAGACCTGCAGGGATCAAAGATCACGTTGGGTGATTCTGTGCTCCACAACCTCCCTGGGCAACCTGTACCAGTGTCTCACCACCCTCACTGCAAACAACTTCCTCCTAACATCCACTTTCAATCTCCCCTCTGACACTTCAAACCCATTGCCCCTTGTCCTGTCATTCCCAGACCTTGTCAATAGTCCCTCCCCAGCCTTCCTGGAGCCCCCTTCAGATCCTGGAAGACTACTCTAAGGTCTCCTGGAAGCCTTCTCATTTCCAGGCTGCAGAGCCCCAACTCTCTCAGCCTGTCCTCACAGCAGAGCTGCTGCAGCCCTCTGATTATCCTCATGGCCTCCTCTGCACTGGCTCCAGCACTTCCATGTCCTTCCTGTGCTGGGGGCTCCAGAACTGCACACATGACTCCAGGTGGGGTATTTCTCAGCCAGAAGGCTTGTTTCTGAATTCTCCATAAGGCAATTTTTTTTTACAATTTTATTTTAAGGTAGGAACATTGCTCATTAAAAAAGAAGGCATCATTTGCACAAGCCAGAATCAGATTACTCTTGCTCTGACCTGATTCTTGGCATCTGAAGGAAAGCAGATGTTTGTGCATTAGGTATTTGGAGGCAACTTTAACTTACATATGGAGTATCTTCATTATATGTTTTCCATGCTTCTTGCTTTTGAAATGAAGCCTGCCAGTAAGAAGTTGCTGTTGCAAGGTAAAGGAACAAATGTAAGGTTGTATTGGAGAACACCTTTTAATAGTCTTGTAGCCCTCCACATGAGGTCTCTGAGATCTTTCTCAGGTAAGACTGCTATTTGAACCTCACACTCATCTGATTTGATGCTTTCATCCTTTGGATGTAACCTTGGAGGAAGTCTGTTTTGGAATGTCCCTTTACAGTTCTGGCTTTGGTTGCCATTTGACTACTGTCAGCCTCTCTGTTGGTGAAGCAGAGTCCTGACTCCCAGGTGGAACAGTGTAGCACACCTGACCTGTATGCATGTTAAAGACATTTTTTTTTTTCACTAATATTATCATAGAATGGTAAGGTTGGAAGGGACCTCAAGGATCATCCAGTTCCAA
>VWZE01021588.1:2348-20795 GCA_013396675.1 Eubucco bourcierii
GTGTCGCTGCCTATGGCAGGGGGTTGGAACTGGATGATCCTTCGGGTCCCTTCCAACCTTACCATTCTAGGATTCTATGATTCTATCTCTGTATATCTGCCTGGTTAATGCAGTGTCAAAGTCTTGGCAGCATCCCACTGAGGAATGGAGTCATGTGTTTGTGACTTATTCCTGTACAAGTCCTCTGCTTGATGGTTTTAACTGTATAAAGCTTTGGGTTAGGTTTTCCTCAGTGCAAAGTTGCAAGCTTTCAGGAGGAGCCACCTTGCATTCTGTGCTGCCCTAGAGTGCAGGCAGAACCATCTTCCCGTCTGCTATTGGAACTGAGACACAAAGTGTGTCCATACCTCCTGGGGTGCAGTTACTCCTTCTTAGAAATCAGATCATGCTGTTCCTTTGGTGTTTGGCTGGGTTTTTCCTCTTATTAACCAGTTGAATAGTGACTTACATGAAACCAACATTTAGAAGCCTCCCTTTTTTTAAAGTGGTGATGACAAGTGTTAATTTGAATTGCAGAGCACTGCTTTTGACAGTGGAAAAAAAATAACACTTGGACTTTGCCTTTCCCTTTCTCCTTTGTTCAGGAATCATCAACAACTACCTGGCTATTTAAATAACCTTTCGTTCTAATAACTTAGCTGTTTATCAACCACAACCTCATTATTTAACATTAACAGAAGTGTTTTGCTTTGCAAAACCTCAGTGCTCTTTCTACCCAATGCTGCTGATCTCTCTGGGAACCCTCACACCAGTTGATTTTCTCTTTGTTTTTGTGGTGTACTCACTCAAGAGTTTAATATTCTGCCCTATGCTTTCTGTGCCCTGGATGTCCTCGTGGAGTTGTTACAGAGTAGCTAGGGCAGACTACATTTATAATTTGCTTCTCAGTAATTTTCCTGTGAAGACAAACCCTAAAACAGCTATTTTTGAGCTAAAGGTCTTGGAAATTTCATTTGACTATGATTCTGCAAACAAGCAAAGACCTGATCTCAGGTCTGGCTGTACCTGTATCCTTCTTCCCACTCTCTGCAGGTTTTGAAAGCCAGACAGCCACGACTACACCTGAACACATTTTGGCATATATTATCCAGCATTCCTGATATCTGTTTTGTTTTCCTCTCCTTGCCTGCTCTTTGGTAAGGGAAGCCTGAGCCCCAGTGTGCTCAGGTGCTTTGGGTTGGCTGATTTATGCAAGAGGTACATTCCTCTGAGCTTAACTCCAGTGAACACTCTTGAAAAGGGGGTGTCAAAGTGTCTGTAATTCCTGTTTCACACACAGGAATCTAATCTTTCTTACAGCATTTAGTTTGCACACAGTGAAGTGCTGAATCCTGTGATTGCACTGGCTGCAAGGACATGCGCCGCGGGGAGAGCGGAGCGCAGGTGTGCCAGGAGAGAGCAGTGCCTGCTGCAGCCTGCTGGATGGGCTCTCTGCAGCATCACACTCATGTCCTGCTTGTCTTGGCTACTTGGAGAAAGGAACTACAGTATCAGGCTGGTACAATGCTAATGAATTTGGTGGGCACTAGGTGCCACAACTTCATGCCCCAGTGTGGGTGGCTGGATAGGACTCAGGGTATCCAAGGGCTTTTCAGGGGGTGTTGTTGTAGAAATCAGAGCATTAACCTGTTCTGCTTGCAATGGAAGCTAAAGGTCTTGCTTCAGTTCTCTGTCCTGGGTGGGATTTCTCTGATGAAATCTTTTTGTTCAGGACCTCTGCACCACATGGAGGTTTGACTAAGCAGGTCTGGAATCAGTCCTCATCTGCACCACTGAAGGGAATAACATTTGTGTGTACAGGCACTTGTAACCACACAAGGCCAAGTGTAAGGTCCTGCACCTGGGTAGGCA
Organism: Eubucco bourcierii; assembly: GCA_013396675.1. Classification (NCBI taxonomy): domain Eukaryota; kingdom Metazoa; phylum Chordata; class Aves; order Piciformes; family Ramphastidae; genus Eubucco; species Eubucco bourcierii. The sequence continues at coordinate 4,200 of VWZE01021588.1, forward strand.
CAATCCCAAGCACAACTCCAGGCTGGGTGGGGAACACCTGAGAGCAGCCCTGAGGAAAAGGCCCTGGGGGTGTGGGGTGATGAAAACCTCAACCTGAGGCTGCAGTGTGAGTGCAGCCCAGACAGCAACTGACTCCTGGGCTGCAGCAAGAGCAGTGTGGGCAGCAGGGCAAGGGAGGGGATTGTGCCCCTTTGCTCTGCTCTCCTCAGAGCCCACCTGCAGTCCTGTGTGCAGTTCTGGAGCCCCCAGCACAGGAAGGACATGGAAGTGTTGGAGCCACTCCAGAAGAGGCCACAAAGATGCTGAGAGGGCTGCAGCAGCTCTGCTGTGAGGACAGGCTGAGAGAGTTGGGACTCTGCAACCTGGAGAAGAGAAGGCTTCCAGGAGACCTTAGAGTAGTCTTCCAGGATCTGAAGGGGACTCCAAGAATGCTGGGGAGGGACTATTGCCAAGGTCTTGTAATGCCAGGAGAAGGGGCAATGGGTATGAAGTGTCAGAGGGGAGATTGAAAGTGGATGTTAGGAGGAAGTTGTTTGCAGTGAGGGTGGTGAGACACTGGCACAGGTTGCCCAGGGAGGTTGTGGAGCACAGAAGCACCCAATGTGATCAAAGATCACATTGGGAGATTCTGTGCTCCACAATCTTCCTGGAGGTGTTCAGGACCAGGCTGGATGAGTCCTTGAGTGACCTGTGCTAGTGGGAGGTGTCCCTGCCTATGGCAGGGGGTTGGAACTAGATGATCTTTGAGATTTCCAACCTTACCATTCTATGGTTCTATGATTTGTTCAATCTCACAACCACTGTGGAACTTTTCTCTAGACAGTAGGACCCTTGAATCTTATTTCATCTTGGCCAAAAAGGAAAACTTCTAACAAATGTCATTATTTCCTCACTGAGAGTTGAACAGACCTCATGTTAGTTGCAACTCTGCTTCAAATTCCCCATTAGTATGTGCTGTATCACTCTTTCATGTCAGTAATTCTTTGTTCAGTTTGCATCACTGCAGGAATAGATTAAGGATCCTTACAGCCCAGATTTAGACACGCTTAGGCATGATGATTTCCCATTTATTGCTGCAGAATGAACATTGCAGAGTAAGCAGGAGGCTAACCATTTAACATCAAGTGTCTTATTAATCAGCTTTTGTTTATTTAATTTAATAAGCAGCTTTTGATAGTTGTGAGAGTCTGGTTGTATGTTTCATTTAAGCAGCACTTACTGCTTAGGTCTTTGGAACATTTGACTTCAGCCTTTCTTCTACTTCACTGCTGTGTGGTGGCCTCTGGATCTCAGTGACTTTGTTTCATCTTTTCTTCTTTTTCTTTTGAAAACACAGTAAGTGTTTCCTCATTAAGATGCCAGTGAGTGCTCTTCTTTGGGCTGAAAGTTTGACACTGCTTTCTCCTTAATTTTGGGAAGTGTGAGCAGTCACACAAGAAACCAGGCAACTCCTTGCCTTTTAGCATCAAACCTCACAGAAATAAGTGCTAGAAACTGACTTTGAACCTCTTCAGATCCCTTGGAAAGTTCTTGAACCTTCTTACCACTCTTTTCTCCTTCCTGACAGAAGTGGCCATTATCACATCTCTGCCCAAATTCTTTGAAAAGCACCACTGTTTGAGGTGAGGATCCAAGCACAACTCAAGGCTGGGTGGGGAATGGCTGAGAGAAGCCCTGAGGAAAAGGTCCTGGGGCTCTGCGGTGATGATGAGGAACTCAAGATGAGGCTGCAGTGTGAGTGCAACCCAGACAGCAACTGTGTGCTGGGCTGCAACAAGAGCAGTGTGGGCAGCAGGGCAAGGGAGGGGATTGTGCCCCTTTGCTCTGCTCTCCTCAGAGCCCACCTGGAGTCCTGTGTGCAGTTCTGGAGCCCCCAGCACAGGAAGGACATGGAAGTGTTGGAGTGGGTCCAGAGGAGGCCACCGAGATGCTGAGAGGGCTGCAGCAGCTGTGCTGTGAGGACAGGCTGAGAGAGTTGGGGGTCTGCAGCCTGGAGAAGAGAAGGTTTCCAGGAGACCTTGGAGTAACCTGCCAGGATCTGAAGGAATGCTGGGGAGGGACTATTGAGAAGGTCTTGCAATACCAGGAGAAGGGGCAATGGGTTTGAAGTGTCAGAGGGGAGATTGCAAGTGGATGTTAGGAGGAAGTTGTTTACAGTGATTGTGGTGAGACACTGGCACAGGTTGCCCAGGGAGGTTGTGTAGCACAGAATCACCCAACGTGATACTTGATCAAAGATCACAATGAGTGCTTCTGTGCTCCACAAACTCCCTGGAGGTGTTCAAGTCCAGGCTGGATGAGGCCTTGAGTGACCTGTACTAGTGGGAGGTGTCCCTGCCTATGGCAGGGGATTGGAACTGGATGATCCTTGAGTTCCCTTCCAACCTTCCCATTCTATGATTCTATGAGGATTGAAATTCGTGTCAGAGACTACTCTCTCACAGTCTTCTAGTTGCATCAGTCCATGAATTTTGTCATGTTTTTGCTCTTAGAGCCATTTAATCTGCTTCCAAACATGCAACACGCTGCATTGCTGTGCCTGGCACTGTAGCCCTTGTCTCCTTAGGGACCTGGAGTCCAGGAGATGGCTGTCATTCTGCTCCCACTCCTCGAAATTCCCTAGGACAGAAATCCCAGACCTGCAGGGTAACAGAGCTCTGCAAGCCTTCCTCCAGTTTTATTTGCATTTCATGTACTCATTACTTATTTACCAAGTAATTAATCTGGTTGTGTTTTCCTGAACCAGAAGGGTGCCATGTGGTTTTGTGTCTTTCATTAGTTCAATCATGTCACACTAACAGGACACATTTTCATGCACAGCCTCTAGTTTTAAGTGGCCTTGGGCATTTTTTCATGGATTCAGTAGCTGAAGCTGGATCTTGCTGTGTCTACTGAAAACTCAAGAGTTCTTAATTTCCAATGTAACATGAGTCAATCAGATCTTGATAAATCAATGCCAGTATATTACTGAAATAAATTGACAGGGATGTGAATTCCACTATATTCTTTGCCAAGAAAAAAAAGAGAAAAAATATGTTAAAAACTTCTTTTACCCATGATAGGCACATTTGTGTATGCTCAGAGCATTAGACTGATGTGGAGAGTGTGTATTAAGTTAACTCTATGTATGCTTCCTTTTATTTACAGTGCTGCAAGCTACACTATTGTGTTTTTTGAAAGAGCCTTCAGGATTAAATCTGTAACTTTACAACACCTTGGATGAATTATCTAAATGCTGCAGAGGTGGGGAAGTGAGTTTCAGAGAAATGGATAATGGTAGTTGTCTTGGTGAAGATCACACAGGAATGTGTCCAGGCAGGGTTTGAATATCTACAGTGAGGGAGACTCCACAGCCCCCCTGGGCAGCCTGTTTCAGGGCTCTGTCACACTCACAGGGAAAAAATTCCTCCTCATGGTTAAATGAAACTTCCTGATCCTCAACTTCCACCATTGCCCCTTGCCTTGTCACTGGGCATCACCCAGCAGAGCCTGGCTGCAGCCTCCTGGCACTCACCTTTACTGATAACCATTGCTGAGGTCACTTCTTGGTCTCTTTCTCTCCCAGCAGCACAGCTCCAGATCGCTCAGACTCTCCTCATAACAGAGTTGTTCCATTCCCTTCATCATCTTTGTGGCTCTGTGCTGGACTCTCTCCAGCAATTCTATGTCCCTCTTGAACTGGGGGGACCAGAACCGGACACAGGACTCCAGATGTGGCCTCAGCAGGGCAGAGCAGAGGGGCAGGAGAACCTCTCTCGACCTACCAACCACAACCCTTCTAATACATCCCAGAATGGCATTGCCCCTCCAGGCCACCAGAGCACATTGCTGGCTCATGGGCACCCTCCCATCCACTAGGATCCCCAAATCCTTTTCCCCTTCTCTACCTTCCAACAGGTTAGTCCCAACCTATATTGATCCCTGAGGTTGTTCTTTCCCAGGTGCAAGACTCTGCACTTGGTCTATTCCAACCTCAACAATACTGTGTGATTTCCTATGTGTGATTCCCTATGTGATTGGAGAGCAGCACAGGAAGGACATAGAACTGTTGGAGTGGGTCCATAGGAGGGCCACAAAGATGCTGAGAGGTCTGCAACAGCTCTGCTGTGAGGACNTCTACCTTCCAACAGGTTAGTCCCAACCTATATTGATCCCTGAGGTTGTTCTTTCCCAGGTGCAAGACTCTGCACTTGGTCTATTCCAACCTCAACAATACTGTGTGATTTCCTATGTGTGATTCCCTATGTGATTGGAGAGCAGCACAGGAAGGACATAGAACTGTTGGAGTGGGTCCATAGGAGGGCCACAAAGATGCTGAGAGGTCTGCAACAGCTCTGCTGTGAGGACAGGCTGAGAAAGTTGGGGGTCTGCAGCCTGGAGAAGAGAAGGTTTCCAGGAGACCTTAGAGTAGCCTTCCAGGATCTGAAGGGGGCTCCAGGAAGGCTGTGGAGGGACTATTGACAAGGTCTTGCAATGCCAGGACAAGGGGAATGGGTTTGAAGTGGCAGAGGGGAGATTTAGACTGGATGTTAGGAGGAAGTTGTTTGGAGTGAGGGTGGTGAGACACTGGCACAGGTTGCCCAGGGAGGTTGTGGAGCACAGAATCACCCAACGTGATCTTTGATCTTTGATCGTGTTGGGTGATCCTGTGCTCCATGACCTCCCTGGAGGTGTTCAAGGCCAGGTCGGACGAGGCCTAGTGGGAGGACAACAACAAAACCAAAATTTGTAACACAATTTTTCATACTGCTGGTTGAAGAACTCTTAACACCCAAAACTCCACACTTGACAGAAAGCCAAGGGCATTTGATTTTTAATGGCACAAGTGTAGAAATAATTAACAAAACAAGCTTCTAAACACAATTTAAAAGGAAGGAAAGGAGAAGGCTTTTTAAGCATATGGTTCAGTGTTTCTTTCATGCTTTCATTGATTTTTAGGAACTGTTCAGTAGTTCAGTTGTAGTCGTTAGGATCCTAATTCTCTTAGATACTTATTAAGCACTATATTGCTTGGTCATGCCAGTTCTTAATAATTCATTGTCCTAAAATGAAAAGACAAAGGGCAAAGAGTGACATCTGAGTTGTTATTTTTCCTATTGTGCTATCTGGCAGAACAGTAAAGTCAGCATTTTACAGCCTTTTTGTCTCTGTGCACTCCAGCCTAGGCCTGAGATCTCTGTAGTAACAATGGAAATGAGGATACTTGACTATGTGTTCCCATGCTGGTTTTTGGAGAAGCATTCCTGCAGCATTGTTGGTAGCCAGCTCCTTATGTTTCCAGATCCCCAGAGAAGAAAACCACTGTGTTCAGGAACAAAGTAAAGTTCTCTCACCCAGCAGTGGGGTTTCCAAACAGGGGCTGGAACAAAGGCATCACATGCTAGTGTGGGAGACTCAGCTCTGCCCTGTAAGTGGAGAGGGCTCTTCTGTGGAAGCAGTGTTATGAGTGATGCAAAATCAATACTGGATATTAATTTTGATATTCAGGCAGAGATTGTTAATAACTATGAAAATTGTTTATGAACATTAAATCTGGCCAGAAAACTTAGCTCAAGGCTCCAAATGCAGGGTTTGGAAATTCATACACAGAGGGAACAGGCAAAACTGGAACGCTGTAAGAGGTACTCAGCAAAGGCAAACATTGTACTGGCAGAGAAGGTTCCTGTGGTCACTGCACCGCTGGCAGGTCATGATCCTGCTTAGCCACTGGATGGACCCAGGAACCTCCTTTTTGCTCATGGTAGAAGGCAATTAGTGATTACAAGAGGCTGTAAGTATTCACTCACAAAATACCCACAGACAGTACCCAAAGCACAGGAGGGGTCTCAAAGCCGTTAGAGGCTTTGGAGTTTCCCAGGCTGCTGGGTGCTGGGGAAAGGAGGCAGACAAGCTCTGACCTGGTCCTGACTCTCTGCATGATCTGTGTATCTCCAGGGCTTCCTGTCTTGGCAGGAGGCTTTCGGGTGCAGGCAGGATGCAATGCCATGTGCAGTCTCAGCACGGTGTCACACTGCCTGTACAGGCTGAGTGCCTGCAGGCACTGAGAGCCTGCTCCTGGTAAGCTCTTGGCAGGCAGTTTCCAGGCAGCTCAGGATAGAATAAGACAGTACGAATGCAACAACAGAGAGCAGATACAACAGCAGAGCACATTGTGCTCCTTGCTTGTCTCTTTTTATTCATGCAGCCTGAGACTAATGAGCCTTTGGACACAGAATAGCCAATCAGAATGGCAGTTAGCCAAGCTTGACCATATTAGGTGAAGCCATAGGCTTACTTTACCCAAATTTGGGCAGAGCACAGCCCTGCACAAGCCAAGCTGTGTCTCTTGTTTACCACAGGGTTCAAAACAATTCTGGGCAGGCCACAGTCCTCAGACTCAGTGGCTCCAGGTTTTTTTGTCTTCTTTCCCGTGGTTGCTTCTCCCCAAAACAGAGGGAGGGAGAGCAGAGAAACATCTCTGGGCAGGCCAGGACATGGATAAGCCTATTTTGGCCTGCTTAGGCCTACTATGAGCAACAGTCCTGGAAAGTTTTTGCATGTCCATCGAGCGCAAGCATGAGCCAGCTCTTAGCTGTTATGCAAGGCCTGTGTGGACGTCTGGAGCACATTTCTGCTGCAGATAATGTCCCAAGGTCCATAGGTTAATTATCTCTGAGCATTACAGTTCCCTGGGGAAACATAAGCACAGACCCAAACACTACTGTGTGCGCTGGACACAGCAAGTGCAGTAGCAATGCTTCTGGCACAGGTACTGCTCAGGTCAGAGGCACCTGAGCACCTCAGAGGCACCTACTGCCAGGCCTCAGGCACCTTGGCTCTCCCCACACACAAGTGGCCATCTGCAAATTAACCTGGGACAACTGACATGCAGGAGCACCAAGTGCTACTTGACAGAAGAATTTCTTGACACAAGATGTCCTAACTAGCTCCTGGGGAGGAGGGGAGAAGACAAAAGCTCAGACTGGAGGAGCAGCAGCTTTGCACAGCAAAAGGCAACACCAAGCTCTCTGCATGGGATAATGGCAAAGAACTGATCTTGAAAAGAACTCAGACCTGTTCTCCTCTAGTGACCTGAAGTGAGGTTGGCATGAAGGAGCTCTCAGAGGGCAGCAGAGGCAGAGGAGACATTCCTCTTAAGTGACGAATGAGTCATTTGAGGAACGAGTTGCTCCTCTGTTTTTATTTAATTGCTTTTCTCTCTGTTAGCTGGACACCAGCTCTGAGGAATGTGCTGTTTGGGCACCTGGGACTTTGATGGCAGTTTTTCAGGTTTGTTTGTCTACTGGTTTTATAGACTTGTCAGCAGGAAATCATGGGGGAATGCAAAGCAGGAAATCTTTAATTGTCTGTAACCTATCAGTCTCCATCCATGCTTATTTCTCAATAATCTGCTCTCCACAACACTAACTGCATGTATGCTCTCTTCTGCCCTTGTGTTTATCTGTTGAAAGGCTATGTTCTAAACAGAAAAGTGCTTTCCTAAAGGCCATCCTGCTAGCATTGTGTTATCATGTCTCTGGCATTCTCTGTTATGCCAGCAGTTGTGTGCTGCCAGTTCCAAAAATTAAGTCCTAGGTTGCTATTTCCTGCAGCAGGCTCCTTTGCCCCAGATCTACATAGAGCTGCCTAAGAGCTTCACCTGTCCTCTTTTGAGCCCATCTGTGCCACTGCTCAACACCTGTCATACACAACTGCCATGTGGATCTAAACCTTTTCTCTGGTGATGCCTCCACAATCACCTAAAGCAGGACACTGAGTTCTGCTCCAGGCTTCTTGGTCTTTCCCTCTTGGCTTTTCTCATCCATCCTTCACCTCTTTNCCCCCTGGTCTGACTCTCCCTTTCCCCAGTGGTTGCTCTCCTACTCACCCTCCTTTCCTCACCCTCCTCCTCTTGTCCTTTTCCCTGTCACTCTAGTTTCCTTCTAGGACAGTGGCTGACAATCAGGTTTACACTGCTTTACCCAATCTAGGCAAAATGAAATTTCAACTATTTCTATTTATAGCAGCTTATTTCACTTTACATCAAAACTCCTCTTACACTCCACCATGATGGAAGCAGCACAGAAAAGAATCTGTTTTTAATGCCGAAGAAGCTACCCAAGATGTTCTGCTGGCTGACTCCCAGTGCCTGTTAGGTAACCAGATATGGGGTCCCGTGGACAGGTGCTGAGGGCCATGGTTCAGTTGCAGAACCTCCATTATCTGCTCCTTCTTGCCCTGGTTTGTTTTCCCTTTGAAGAGACACTTTCCTTCCAACTCCTCCATCTGCCTTGGTTTCACCACGCTTTTCCTCTTCTGTCTCTAAATGGAACTTGCACCATCTGGACCTTCCCCCTCTCAGTGGACAGAATTTGTAAATATCATGATGGATTTTTTGGCTGGTTCCCTTGTGCCTTCCTCCTTTTAGGAAGAGTGAGGAATCGGCAGATCCTCATGGATGTCCACTGAGTCACCCTGCTCAGAACCTCTCCTACTCCATCTTTTCTGACTCCATTTGCATGCCTGAGCTGGGATAACTTCCTGAGTGCCTAGGGAAACATTACAATGTTTTATAAAAGTAGTAGTGGATAATGCTTTTAGCTCCTCCTCACTGTGGTTTCATTTCCTGTATTTAAAGTGCAGCTCGTTAAGATTGTTGTTAATTGTTAAAATTCTCTTACCACCAATTAATCTTCAGCTTTGCTACCATCCTACTGCTGATGTTCTTTAAGCTCAGTGGCTCACTGCAGCACTGATCACATCTTACTGAGTTTCTGGTCACTGCTGGGGGCTCAGCTCTGAGAGCAACCAGGCCTCTAACACTCTGCAGTCATATAAATCACTTTAATTTACATGATTCTTATTGCTGTCAGTGCAATCCATTTGTCTAATGACAAAATATACATTTGTACCCCCACCCTCAGCTTTGCCTTGTCTGGTTCCAGCCAGGGATGGGCATTTCTCAGAGCACTCAGTCAGATGCAGAGGACAGTTAGATGCAGCTGTGGCTTTGCCTGTGCCTCTGGTTGTGAGGAGAATTGGACATTTTTCTCTATGACACCTATAGGACATTAGCTCATTTGCAGAGGCATAGATCACCTCAGCCAGCTATCCACTCCCAGAGTCCTATGAATGGGCTTGATGCCTCCTTCAGCACTATTTACTGCTTCATTGAGTTGGTCCTCTAATCTAACTGCACTGAGGGTTTCTAAAAGAATTATCATTGCCTTCAGCTTAATTAATTACATTTGCTAATTGTGCTTTCTCTTTACTGCTGTACGAGGTAATAATTGGTGCTTCGATTGGGGTAATTCAAGAAAAAAAAATCATCTTCTTATGATTGGGTTGTGGCTTCTGTTTGTTTAAGGTTTCCCTCAGTGCAATACTCATCACATTAAATTGTTTAAGGTTGTGGGAAAGCATCTGCCCAACTCAGACCCGAATCACTTAGTAATTCTATGGTACACAGCTCAGGAAAGAAGCTGAGGATCCTGGGGGATGTGCCTACTGAGTCAGGCTTGACTTCCTAACAGACCTGTAGTTGGCAATGTTGGAGTTCAGACCACGGCTGGGAACCCCACCTTCCTTTTAAGCTTGCAGGGTGAGCAACGTGGGCATCATTTAAACCTGACCCCAGTTCGTAATGACTTTGTTGTCCTCTGAAATGGGTATTGGAGAAGAGAAATGGGCCCATTGGGTGTCTTAGGATTATAGGTGTACACCTTGTGTAGTCTAACAGAAGAAAAGACAGCAGAAAGATCCATCTGAATGGTTTTAAGACCACAGGATGCCTCTTGTTTTCTGGAGAGCTTTCATAAATGGTAAGGAGTGCTTTGGGAACAGCCAATGGAGAGTTTGTGGGTATTTGGCAGTGACTGGAGTCAGGGCTCTTGAGGGCTTTTCCACATGGGGAAATTCACTGGTGTAATTACACCAGCATAATTACACAGCTCTAATTGAAGTAGCAGGAACACCTCATGCTTTCCATAATGAAGGGTACTTTCTGCTTCTTTATTGTACAGTTCTGAAGCCCCCAGCACAGGAAGGACATGGAAGTGTTGGAGCGGGTCCAGAGAAGGCCATCAAGATGCTGAGAGGGCTGCAGCAGCTCTGCTGTGAGGACAGGCTGAGAGAGTTGGGGCTCTGCAGGCTGGAGAAGAGAAGGCTTCCAGGAGAGCTTAGAGTTGCTTTCCAGTATCTGAAGGGGACTCCAGAAATGCTGAGGAGGGACTATTGACAGGGTCTTTTGATGCCAGGACAAGGGGCAACGAGTTTGAAGTGTCAGAGGGGAGATTGAAAGTGGATGTTAGGAGGAAGTTGTTTGCAGTGAGGGTGGTGAGACACTGGCACAGGTTGCCCAGGGAAGTTGTGACTGCTTCCTCCCTGGAGGTGTCCAAGGCCAGGTTGGATGAGGCCTTGAGTGACCTGTGCTAGTGGGAGGTGTCCCTGCCTATGGCAGAGGGTTGGAACTAGATGATCTTTGAGGTCCCTTCCAACCTTACCATTCTATGATTCTGTGATTCCACTGTGACCTGCTTTGGGGAGAAATGAGCAAACCATCACATACATGCACCCCTTACCAAAGCGCTGGAGCTCAGGCTGTGCCAGGCCCTGGTAAGCCATCCCCAAAGGGACTTCCTGCCATCTGGCATACCCACAACCACGTGCATTTAGGTCCCAGCACCATGGTAAAATTAGGAAGGCTGTGTTGCATAGCCTGATGGGATCACCTTGGACCTGGGCTGTGCTGTTTTCCTCCTGCTCTGCAGCAGAGGAGAAGGAGGTGTCTAGCAGGAGCATGACTCTTTGGTACTACAGATCCCAAAAAGGGATGGAGCAACGTGTGCTGTCAGCATGGGGGCTTTGTACTCTATTATGGGACAACACAGGCATGGGATTCTTTTGAGACATGTGAAAGCAGGATGCTCAGTGAATATTGCCTTCGGAGCTGGGAGCAGAATGCTTCCAAAATCAGAGATTTGCTTTGAGGCTGAGTAAATTAAAGAGCAGAGGAAGCAAAGCAGGTGAGGGGGGAATGCATTTGCTGGAGTTTCTGTGCAAGGTGCAGTTAAAAGCATTAGGAATCAGCGTGTTTCACTTTTATTTGAAGAGACAAAACTCTACCTTTGGAGTTATGTGTGCTCAGTACAAAGAAATGTTGCTCCTTTCTGCAAGTCAGCATCAGTAGCCAGCTGGATCCTGCCTTGAAATGTTTCCCTTTGGATTTGCAATTACTATTTTTTATTAAATTACAAAAAAAAAAAAAGTACCTAATTTTTGTTTTAAGTACACACTGCAGTGTTTCTGATCTTATAGGAAAGAGCACACTGTGCACTTAAAAATTACTGGTTATTAATTAGCTTCTTTGATCCTGTGAGTGAGAACATCCCACCTGTGCTACAAGGCAGCTTGGAAAGTCACCTTTATAAAAAAGATTTCTGCTAAAAGAACCTCTCTGCTGTTGCACAAACCAACCATTTAAAATATTTTTTTCCTTTAGAAGGGGTAAAGTATGAGTTCTTTTTCTTTTCCTGTCTTACTAAAAATGTGTGATAACAAGTTGACTTCAGTGGGAGTTTTGCATGGGCAAAAGCTGAAGGATCAGTCTCCATATTGTATGTGATTTTGCCCTAGTAATTATTCTTCAGTCGAACAGCTTCTCCATGGCAACTGCTTCAAATAAGTCTTGCATCTTCACCTATTTTTTTTTTTAAAGGACTTATTAGGATGTATGTTTTAGTTTTTATTCACCCTGAAAGGAAAGGCAGGAAAAGAATCAGGCACAGGCAGAAGCATACAGGATTTGGCCAAAGACATCCTTCCTTCCACTCACATCCCCAGCTTTTCTCTGTCCTAGGAGGGGGGAAAGAGCAAAAGCGTAATATAGTTAAAAATAAATTCACCACCTCATCTTTCCATGCCCCCTTTCTGAGCCTCTAAGATGTTAGGATACTGACTTGATCAATCATCCCACATCTACCCTGACAGTTCCAGAACACNCTGTATCTCTTGTCCTCACAGCTGCATTTTTGTCAAATGGCTCAGCTGAAGGTCAGGGCCTCTTAGCTGCTTGCTTTGTTTTGCACCTTTTTACTACAAAGCAACAGGAGCAAAATCTTCCACGGCTGGATATTCTCTTCCATATTGGGCTCCTCTCATGGATCGTTGGTGATGCCTCTGTGTGCAGTTCTATTTCAACACGAGGACATTTCTATTTTTCCCCAGAGACTAGAGAACACAACTTTTGTCACCAACACAGTAGTCAGGGCAAGCATCCCATTGTTCTAGAGTGGAGTTTGTATTTTCATGTCTGTGTGGCACCCGTAGCAAAATTCCAGGAGCAGAAGTTTCATGAGAAATCACCTTCCCTTTGCAATTTTCTGTTGTTGGAGGTCACTGTTTTCTGAAAGAATCTATCCTTTTGGCAAGTCCTTTTCCTTGATTCACCTGTGGGGCTATTATTGTGCGCTCAGTGTAGCATTTTGTGTTGTCTGCCACATTTTGAAGGCTAATAGGATAAAGTGGGCTCCTGTCCCTCCTGCCCAAGGGCATGAATATGGAAGCTCTGGCATACAAGCTTACCTGTCCTGGTGACATGGCTTTTGGAACACTGATGACTGACAGTTTGGATGGCAGGTTTTAAACAGGGCCTCTTTCAACTGACACACGAGGCCATGTTATGGGTTTTTTTCACCCGAAACCCAACGTATTGTGGCATACAAAAGGTATTACCTAATTGGTTTCAGCAGGACTGCATCCCACATGAGAGCTATTATGCAGTTTTTAAGGTTGCCTCTGACGGGTTGTGCAGGACATGTCTGCTGCTGAAATCACTGCTCCTGCTTCTGAAGGTCATCCAATACCAATGATTCTGATCCGTTTGGGTTTGGGTGGCTTTTAGCAAATTCAGTGACAGATACTGGCCCTTAGTTTTGCCTTCTGTAGCTGCTCATTCCCCTGTTTAGATATGCTGCTTTCATCCTCCCTGCAACACACATTGCTTTTAAAGACCCAGTCTATATTATGACCCAATAAAGAGTTTTATCTGCAGAACTAAGATGGCAACAAACCGTGGCAGAAGGTGTGGAGAGTTTGCTGGAGGAAGAGAACATAATAAAGCAGCTTTCTCATTGAAGCTGATTTATCACTCTGCCCTGAGCCACAGCACTCACGCATGTCAGCAGGTGCTGCTCAGTTTTTCTTCCTTTCTCTGCAACTCTCAGCATCAGAGAAGGCTCATCAAAAAGAGGACTCATCAGGCAGCATCCCTGCATTTGCTGGGTGTGCTGTTAAGCATTGCCTTTTACTGTTCCCTGACACTGACAAACTGTGATGGTTTGGGAGTTACCTGTGTCCGTTGTCGTGNCACAGTGGACAAGCAGGAGGGGCTCCCAACCACCCTTCCACCTTCTCCCCACCCCTATACCTTACCCCAGGGTCTGCCTTACATACCAGGTGAGTTTGGAGGATGGGCAAGGGCAGTTAGAAGCAGAGTGGTTAGTTAGCAGAGGCCAGCAGACACACATGCAGCCAGAGAGATAGAGACTGGACACTCTCTGTGTGTTATCTATATTTGTGTCCTTGTTCTTACCCTTCTCAGCAAGCCTATGATTGCAGCAGACATCACCAATGTTTGTTTTTCACAGCCTAGAATATAATTTTCTCCATTAAAACATTTCAATTAGCCTCAAACCAGCACACAAGCAAAGGAGGGCAGGGTGGTTTATAAAGCTAAACTGGTATTTTTCAGTCAAAACTGTTGACAGACATTTTGCAGATGCCATCTTAACTCTGATATCTTGGGAAACAGCTTAATAATTAGTGCTGCAGTGGAGATTTTAGCTGTCTGCCAGTTCTGGCTATCACCTAAACACCATCCAGACTTGGTAGGTGTAGAAGTGGTACCTGAGGTGGACAAGATACCAGGTGCTGAAGAGCAGCTGTCATGTTTGATCTGGTGCCATCAGATGGAACAAAACTCCAGCTGAATCTTAAACAGGATGTACCTATTAAGTTTTCATTATATATGTTTGGCTTGAACAATTACAACACCAATCTAATTGTTTTCTATCGGCATTAAAAGATGAAGTCAGCAATTAAAAATGAAACAAACATAAGCAGGAGTGAAAACTCTAAGACATTTCCCCCCTACCCCAATATGTCCTGGCTGTAATAGTGATTAAATGCTGTCCTGTCAGTCAGGTCGGGAGAATAATTCAACTCTAAAGAGCTGTGAGACAAAATTTCTTGTTACCCTCAGTTCTGCACCACCTGTTTTGTCACTTAGTCTAATACCAGAGTAATTAATTCCAAGGAGTTATCGCTGCAAAACAAATAGCCCTGGCTTCCTGCTGGAAATGATAGATATCACTCTTCAGGGAAAAGAATAAATAAACAATGCTTTCTATCTATCACAGGAATTTGGTGCATTCTACTTAAAAGAGGAGCATCAAGTGCTCCCCAGTTAGTGCTTTGCTATGTATGTTTGATGGGTAAGCATGGGTCTGAGGTGGTGCCGTTTGTCACTCCTTGTACCAATCTTCTGGCCAAGAAGCAAAATATTGGAGTCCTCTCCACCCTGTTAGCCTTCTTGTTAAACTTTTAGTAATAGCAGTAAAAAGACACCCAACACCAAACCTAACCTCTTCAGTTAATGGCTTAATGTGCTTCCATAAGCCAGGGTGAAGTGCTCATTGGTGTCTTGTGGAACGCTGGACAAAGCTGGGGCAGGAGCTGGGACCCTCGCTGCAATCCATGGACTGCCTTTACCAAGTGGGCAGCATATTTCAGCCAGGAGCCCTTTCCTTGCTGGTACCCTGGGTTTGTGTGCAAGAGCACCACAGACTGAGGTCATCTTACTTTAGTCTTTTCCTAAGGCAAAAGGGCAGTAAAATAATCAGGCTCCAGCTGTTTTGGAGATGCGTACAGAAAGGCTGTGTTTAAAACTTTGCAGGAGAGGATCCGGCAGACATGAGTCCTTAACACCTAATACAGGTACAGGATACATACAATTCCCACAAAACCTTCCTCCCCCCAAGCAAATCAAATCTACCTAACCGCAGTGCTCGTCTTCTCCCACCCTCCACTGTCTCCCATCAGGCCCAAGCAGGCCAGGTTCACAGCAGATCATGACCTACAGGGTACTGCTTTCCTCATTACCAAGTTACCCATGCAAGGATCCACCTGGAGAGCTGGGCAGACAGGGAGAAACGAGCACAAATTGACCTTGCTGCTGACTTTGAGAGTGCTTGCAGGGCTATGGGATTGGATCACATCATTACAATATCTGGGGGTGACCAGTTCATCCCCTGGAACACATCTTGGTCGCTGTAGTTTTTTGTTGGTTTTTTTTATGGAGTCTTGGATAACCTGGAGCCCCTCAAAATCTGACAGCATGGCAAAGAGAAAAAACCTTTTGGAGCAGCAGTACAGTGATTGATACTGCTGGGGTTTATTACAGTGAGGTCTTAAAACATCCACTTATGCCATTTGTCCATCCTGTGCAGACTTCAGACAAAGTGACATCTTCTCCACGAGTCTCCTGAGCTTGCTTCTGTCCCTGAGGCAAGGCTCCTTCAGCACTTGGATTGTCCTCAGGACACACATCTCTTTGCTTGTGTAAGTGGGATAGTGAATTAAGTGTTCTGCCATGGGGAATTCAGCAACGTTATTGTTCCATTTATCACTGGATTTGGATTTTGAGCAAAGAGTAAAGGAGAGGGACTGCACATGGAATGCTGAAGGGGAAACCAAATGCTGCCTGGTCCACATTGCTGGCTGAACTGCACCCTGGCTTGGGCAGGGTCCCGAGGAACAGGGGAATTGGAACCATGTACCACTCATGCATAGGATCAATGCTCCGGGATTAGACCTTACAGCAGGTTGGATCCTGCTTTCCAAGCACTTGACTTTGCAATTTAACATTCTTCTTGGTCACTTTGTGGCATTATTTCATACAAAAGATTATCTCTAGAGACCTTCCAGCAAACTCCTTGGCATTAAATCCTTCCAGTCCAAACCTTTTCCACCTGAACTAGATCTTGTGCCTCACTGAATTACAGGAATCTTACTTCCTGATTTCAGCTGAGCCCAAGATGACTCTCCAAATGGTGAAGAAATGGTGGTGTCAGATCAAGAGCCAGGGCACAAGGGAGGAGGAGAATAGGGCATCGTTTCCATGGTTGGAGGCCAATGGAGGAAAGGTCCCTGAAATTGTAACATACACTACCTCGCCTATAGATTTCTATGGGTTAATTTTCCTTTCTGTCTTCTTGAAGTGGCATCCCTCAGGGGTCGGTGCTGGCACCAGTGCTGTTTAACATCTTTGTCATCAACATGGACAGAGCAATCAAGTGCACCCTCAGCAGGTTTGCAGATCCTGAATGCCTCCAGGGAGGTTGTGGATCAAAGGTCGCGTTGGGTGATTCTGTGCTCCACAATCTCCCTGGGCAACCTGTGCCAGTGTCTCACCACCCTCAACCTGTGCCAGTGTCTCACCACCCTCACTGCAAACAACTTCCTCCTAACATCCAGTTTCAGTCTCCCCTCTGACACTTCAAACCCACTGCCCCTTGTCCTGTCATTACAAGCCCTTGTCAATAGTCCCTCCACAGCCTT
>VWZE01021588.1:23691-82891 GCA_013396675.1 Eubucco bourcierii
TGAGCTGTACTAGTGGGAGGTGTCCCTGCCTATGGCAGGGGGTTGGAACTAGATGACCCTTGAGGTCCCTTCCAACCTTACCATTCTATGATTCTATGATTCTATGATCTCTATGCAGTGTAGGTACAGGTAGGTGTTTTGGCAAAAACATTGCAGCAGGCTTTACTGAACCAAACCCTTCAGTCTGCACATCTGTCCAGTTGAAGGGGTTTGGGGATGCATTACATTGGAAAAATATTCTTTTGTCTCTGCAGACCGAGAAACAATTCTTACTGATAAGAACATTGCAACATCCTTAGGTTCAGATGCAGTGGGTCATATTCAGATAACAAATGAGCACAGTAGCATTTAGTGGTGTGAAAGCTTTCCAGGTATTTTGTGCTGAGAATTACAGGTCACTCAGCCCATGGAGTTATCCACTCATTCCTCATTTCAGATTCCAAAGAACCATGGCAGAGACAAAGGACCCCAGCACCTTTCTGGGAGTTGACATTTCATGATCTGAAGTTCCCCATGATCAGAACAGTAGAGGTGGTCCATTTGGTTCAGCAGAGATGTGGCCATGACTTCTATCAGTGATAGCAGCCATAAAGCAACCAAAAATAAAGCTATGGCATTTTACAAAACCCAAGTGATAACAAACACCTACTTGTCAGTATAAATTTGCAAAATTGTCCTTCCGCTCTTTTAAAATAAAACCCCACTGATAACATACTTCACATCCAGCAAGGAGACTTTCAAATAGATGATCTCAGGAAATTGTGTTGGGTTTTTTTCTTTTTTTAAAATCTTTGTCTTTGGAAATTTAGGCTTGCTGCATCTCACCCACAATAATTTTGCAAAAGAAAATCATAGCAGTGGTTTTCTGGGTACTGTTCCTGCGCAGAGTGCAGTCAGCTGAAATTTTCCAGTTGGTAAGATAAATACTGAAGGAGTCATAAAATGAATGGCTCTTTTCTGTGAAGTCAAGTATTTCCTCAAGGATAAATGGCTACTCACTTAAGTCCACAGCTGCAAGATCTTGCTTACATGCAGTAGCTTATTGACACCTCAGGTGCTTCTACCTCTTTTCTCAATTTGTCTCTTTTTCATTCTTTTCTTTATCCTTCCTCCTTCCTTTCATCCCTCAGAGCATTTGGACTGTGGCATTATGAAGACTTAGAGTACTGTACCTGGGCTAGCCCTACTGATGGTAGCGCTTACCGCCCGTACGGCCTCTGCAGTTGCCATATTGCCCCCAAGCAAAGCCTGCACACAAGCTTTATTCTTCCAGGCTGAAGCCCCAGTGTCAGTGTGGAGGGCGCAAGAGGAGGTTGCTGAGCCTCACTCCCAGGTGTGCTAGCACGGAACTCATGTAAGGCGTGGGCCATGCTCTGCTTTCCCCAGCAGCCTTACCTGCTGCAGCACTGGCCCAGTCACATGCTGTCTGGAGCACAGGCAAACAGCAGGTTGGTACCCAGTATGGCCCAATGCTGCCCTGAAGCAGAAAGGTGTGTGCATGAGGTTGTGCCGGCATCCCACTACCTTCCATAAGGCTCCAGCAGGGCCCCACAGTCCCTACCTACAGCACTCCTCTACTAACATTTCAGGGAACACTGTGTGGGTTAGGAAACAACACTACCCTTAACCCAACACCTTGAAAATTCTCTCTGAATAACACTGGAAAGCTCAAGTCCTGCCACCATCTTAGAAGCATGGTCAGCAGGGCAAGGGAGGGGATTCTGCCCCTTTGCTCTGTTCTCCTCAGACCCCACCTGCAGTCCTGTGTACAGTTCTGGAGCCCCCAGCACAGGAAGGACATGGAAGTGTTGGAGTGGGTCCAGAGGAGGCCACGGAGATGCTGAGAGGGCTGCAGCAGCTGTGCTGTGAGGACAGGCTGAGAGAGTTGGGGCTCTGCAGCCTGGAGAAGAGAAGACTTCCAGGAGAACTGATAATAGCCTTTCAGTATCTGAAGGGGGCCTACAGGAAGACTGTGGAGGGACTATTGATAAGGTCTTGTAATACCAGTAGAAGGGGAATGGGTTTGAAGTGTCAGAGGGGAGATTGAAAGTGGACGTTAGGAGGAAGTTGTTTGCAGTGAGGGTGGTGAGACACTGGCACAGGTTGCCCAGGGAGGTTGTGGGGCACAGAATTACCCAACTTGATCAAAGATCACATTGGGTGATTCTGTGCTCCACAACCTCCCTGGAGGTGTTCAATGCCAGGTTGAGTGAGGCCTTGAGTGACCTGTACTAGTGGGAGGTGTCCCTGCCTATGGCAGGGGCTTGGAACTGGATCATCTTTGAGGTCCCTTCCAACCTTACCATGCTATGATTCTATGACCTTCTCATCTATTTTAGGTACCTGTTTCTCAACAGAATCCATTGAGACTTGGTGCTTCAATACCCTGGAGCAGCTGAACTGCTTAGTCACAGAATAAGATAAGATCAGCCAGTGTGCCAACAAGGAACATTGGAAATTAATTATTTTCCCTTTTCGATTCCCAGAAAATATTTTTTTTTTGCTTTTAAAAACGCAGTCTAACCATCATCTGCTTCAAAGTAAAAGGAAATCAGCAGCAAAGAACTCTTCATTTAATTATTTTTACATATCAAAAGCACTGCCTACAATGGATGTGCATTAGTGAGAAAAAGAGAAGGAATTATGATTGATTTTTACTTCAGGATCAGTGTGTCCCTTTCACTGGGCTTTTTTCTTGATCATGCATTTGTTGGGAGGGTTTGATGTACATATATGGATGCTAGGATTAAACTGAGCTGAGACACAACAGATTTATTAATTTACTTTTTTTTCTTATTTATTAATTTACATTGTTGTCTTATTTATTAATTTACTTTTTTTCTTATTTGCAGGGAGGGGGGAGGGGATTCAGCCTTTGGTGTGATTTACCTTGTTGCTTATTAGCTCTGTCCTGCCCCATGTGAATTGGAGCTCTAGAAGCACACAGCCACGAGACAAAGTTGCATCAGGCTTCCTGGTCTGTGCTTTTAGGAAATGCTTCTATGAAGACCTTGTGCTCCTAAGCACTTTCTTAATGCCACCATCCAAAATCCTGTCTTGCAGACGTTCCCTGGTGTCTGTGTTTGGGTCTCTGGCCGTTAGAGCGGTGCAGTTTAGCGATCCATGGGGGCTTGTGGGAAGGCTGCCTGGAGTTTGCCTCCAAAAGCGAACTCCATTACGTGCTGATAGCTCAACTGGCAGCATGAAAGATATTTTGTCCCCAGTAACTCTTCATACAGCTAAAGAGATCAGTGTTGGAATCTATTTGTCCCTGATCCCCGTGTCTAGTGTGCTGCTACTTGGACAGTGTGCAGTCATCCAGCGCGATCTGGACAGGCTGAAAGCTGGACAAAGGCTAACCACATGAAGTTCAGTAAGAGCAAGTGCAGGGGAGGAGTAACAACAGGCAGCAGTATAGGATGGGGCTGCCATGCTGGAAAGCAGTTCCCTGGAGCAAGACCTTGGAATACTGGTGGCCATCAAGTTCTGCGTGGGCCAGCAATGTGCCCCTGTGGCCAAGAGAGCCAAGGGGAGCCAGCAGGGCTAGGGATGTTCTTCTGCCCCTCTGCTCTGCTGAGACCACACCTGGAACACTGTGTCCAGTTATGGGCTCCCCAGTTTAACAGAGACAGAGACCTGCTGGAGAGAGTCTCCAAGGATGAGTGGGGGACTTGAGCATCCCCCCTATGGAGAGAGACTAAGAGCCCTGGGGCTGTTTGGTGTGGGGTAGAGAAGGCTGCGAGGGGATCTGATCAGTGTGTACAAATATCTGAGGGGTGGCTGGGCCAATCTCTTTTGGGTGGTCATCAGCAATAAGCCAAGGAGCAACAGCAGCAAACTGGAACAGAGAAGGTTTCACCTCAACATGAGGAGAAACTTCTTTAGAGTGAGGGTGACAGAACCCTGGAGCAGGCTGCCCAGAGAGGTTGTGGAGTGTCCTCTGCAGACTTTCAAACCTATCTGGATGCCTTCCTGTGCAGACTATGCTGAGTGATGCTGCCTTGGCAGAGGGGTTGGACTGGCTGAGCTCTGAAGGTCCCTCCTAACCTCTAAGGTTCTTTGATTCTGCATTACCCTGATAATATATTGCAACAGGGAGTGTTACAAACCGGAGCAAGGAGTCAGAAGATGGGCTTTTGTTGATTGGAAGGCGTCATCCAGCCTACATGATGCCTCTGGTCATTGCTCACTGCAGGGCAGGTAGAGCTGGCTTCTCCGGAGCTTCTCCAGTCAAATCAGAGGAATGGATGCTGAGTGAGGTCCCAACGAGGTCCCAATGAGGTCCCAATGAGGTGGGTGGAATTAAAATTAATCGTACTGTGATAGGTAAGGTCCTTATAAAAGAGATCATCACTAAGCTGCATGTAAAAGGGGATGTAGAAGGAAGTCAAAAATCTTTGGCTCTCTGTTATGTCCTTGTCATGTCCTTCAAGCCAGAAAATCCACCTGCTGGATAGGTCAAAACCCAGTTCTGCATCAGCGACACCCTGATTATCCTGTAAGAAGAATCCTCTATTAACAATATGTTAATGAATGCTGATCAACCATCAACCATTCATGGACTTTTATTGACAGTTAAATAGAACCTGAATGATTTTGGGGTTTGGCTGTGGTTCAGGGGTGCTTTTTCTTTCAGGTCTGCCTTACCTGAAAGCAAGCAGTTTGTTTCATTTGTGGTCCTGCATAGGAAATGAACGCAGGGCTCTAGCGCTCGGAGGCAAGCGCAGCAATCATCTGCATGACTTGATTCCTTATTCCAGTGGTATGAAAATTGTCAATTATGGATGAGTTATGGGCGCTACTGATACCTGTAATTTGGTTCTGCAGTTTTGTAAACATATGCAGCTGCACTTAATTGTATTTTACTAGTCATGTAATTCATTAAGGTGCACCTGCAGTCACCTAAGACATAGATATTAATGGGCTGAAAAGCTGCGTTTCGTCGTCTGCTATTTATGTTGACAGTTCTTACAACTGTTTGTTTTTAATCACCTCTCTGCCTATCTGGGATGCTGATATTAAAGAAAAATTATCAAATGGTTATGAAATAGCACAGCTAACTGCTGTGTTTTAACATCCTCAACGTAATTGCTAAATAATTAATTTAAATAATTGCTTTTCCATGCAAAGCCCGAGACCGAAGGAAAACTGAAGAATTGATTTTTGCAACAGTTGTTCTGGCAAAGATGAATCATTAGCTAAGTGATTCCAGGGATATGAGCTGCCAGAGCCCTTGCACTGTGCTTCCATGCTTGAGTGGTGATGGATGTTGCTCAACTCTGCCCCAATACAATAACTTCCCTTTCACCATCCAGTCCAATCTCTCAGAGGAGCTCTCTTCTCCTCAGGGAAGACATTTTAAAAGCGGGCACTATGCTTTGCACAAGCATAGCTCTGCTGTGAGTACAGGCTGAGAGAGTTGGGGCTCTGCAGCCTGGAGAAGAGAAGGCTGCCAAGAGACCTTAGAGTAGCCTTCCAGGATCTGAAGGAGGCTCCAGGAAGGCTGGGGAGGGACTATTGACAAGGTCTTGCAATGCCAGGACAAGGGGCAATGGGTTTGAAGTGGCAGAGGGGAGATTGAAACTGGATGTTAGGAGGAAGTTCTTTACAGTGAGGGTGGTGAGACATTGGCACAGGTTGCCCAGGGAGGTTGTGGTTGCTCCCTCCCTGGAGGTGTTCAAGGTAAGGTTGGATGAGTTCTTGAGTGACCTGTTCTAGAGAGAGGTGTCCCTGCCTATGGCCAGGGGTTGAAACTAGATGATCTTTGAGGTCCCTTCCAACCTTAACATTCTGTGATTCAATAAAGCTTGTTCAGTATGCACAGCCTACTCCTCTTCTTCTGCTTCTAGATAATTCTACCATTTGGACTAAACCAGAACTCAATTAGTTTTATTAACCATGTAACCAGCCCTCAGTTCAGTATGTGTTACAATGTACAGGTAGAGCACTGACAATCAGATCCCACACGTCACACCCCAGAGCTCCTCTTTTCCCTGCTTTGGGCATGTTTCATTTTGCCTAAAGTTATAGAGAAGACAGAGGCATTGTGGCTGAAGCCTGCGGCCTCAGAGGATTGTCATAACTGCTGCACAGGATGAAGATGGAAAAGAAGGTGACACAGAGAGGTTCAGTTACTGTCTGCATCCCTGGAAACGTTGTCCTGAGGCTGTTGTCTGTAGGGGAGTGCTGGGACAAGAGTGATGAGGCCATCACAAGCTGCTTAGGGGAAGCTTACACCTCTCCATCACACAGGAGACACACTGCTGTCCTCTCAGGGCTGGTCTCTGCCTGTTCATGCTCTGTTAGTTATCTCTTGTCTCTGATGAGGTACAACAGTCAGATATCCTCTTCACATCATTAATTTCTGCTTCAACTCGTTGTTTTCTGTTTTCCCTCTACCGTACTTCAGAGGACTGTCTCCAACCAAACACCCACATACACATATGAAAGGATCCACATGGCTGAAGTTCAGTGGTGTAGCAAGTGAAACAGTGAAACCACCAAGTCTCAGAAATGTGAAAAAAGTTTCTCACCACAGAATTATAGTATCATAGAATGTTAAGGTTGGAAGTGACCTCAAAGATCATCTAGTTCCAAGCCCCTGCCATAGGCAGAGACACCTCCCACTAGCACAGGTCACTCAAGGCCTCATCCAACCTGGCCTTGAACACCTACAGGCAGGGAGCAGCCACAACCTCCCTGGGCAACCTGTGCCAGTATCTCACCACCCTCACTGCAAACAACTTCCTCCTAACATCCACTTTCAATCTCCCCTCTACCACTTCAAACCCATTGCCCCTTGTCCTGGCATTGCAAGACCTTCTCAATAGTCCCTCCCCAGCCTTCCTGGATCCCCCTTCAGATCCTGGAAGGCTACTCTAAGGTCTCCTGGAAACCTTCTCTTCTCCAGGTTGAAGAGCCCCAACTCTCTCAGCCTGTCCTCACAGTAGAGCTTCTGCAGCCCTCTCAGCATCTTCATGGCCTCCTCTGGACCTGCTCCGGCACTTCCACATCCTTCCTGTGCTGGGGGCTCCAGAACTGCACACAGGACTGCAGGTGGGCTCTGAGGAGAGCAGAGCAAAGGGGCACAATCCCCTCCCTTGCCCTGCTGCCCACACTGCTCTTGCTGCAGCCCAGCACACAGTTGCTGTCTGGGCTGCACTCACACTGCAGCCTCATCTTGAGCTTTGCATCAACCCACAACCCCAGGACCTGTTCCTCAGGGCTTCTCTCAGCCATTCCCCACCCAGCCTGGAGCTGTCCTTGGGGTTGTGCCTACCCAGGTGCAGGACCTTACACTTGACCTTGTTGAATGTCATGAGGTTGGATTTGGCCACCCAGTGAGGGTGGTGAGACACTGGCACAGGTTGCCCAGGGAGGTTGTGGCTGCTCCCTCCCTGGAGGTGTTCAAGACCAGATTGTACGAGGCCTTGAGTAGCCTGTACTAGTGGGAGGTGTCCCTGCCTATGACAGGGCGTTGGAACTAGATGATCCTTGAGGTCCCTTTCAATCTTACCATTCTATGATTCTATGATTCTGTGAAGTTTGTCCTCTGCCCTGTAATGTAGGTCGTGGGACACAAATAGAGTGAATCCTTCCCATGCATCGTGACATTTTCAAGGATGTGTAAATTTTTTGTTGCAGGCTGGGAGGGAAGGGTGTTAGCTCAGTGTTTCTGTGATCTGAGTGAGCACGATGACTTTATGTTAAGAAATGTTTTCTGGCCTTAGCATGAAATTCTATGATGGAGGCTTTTGCGGTTGCAATATTCGTCTTGCAATACCAGGACAAGGGGCAATGGGTTTGAAGTGGCAGAGGGGAGATGGCAAGTGGATGTTAGGAGGAAGTTGTTTGGAGTGAGGGTGGTGAGACACTGGCACAGGTTGCCCAGGGAGGTTGTGGAGCACAGAATCACCCAACGTGATCCCGCTGGTTGACTCTGTGCTCCACAACCTCCCTGCAGGTGTTCAATACCAGGTTGAGTGAGGCCTTGAGTGACCTGTGCTAGTGGGAGGTGTCCCTGCCTATGGCAGAGGGTTGGAACTGGATGATCTTTGAGGTCCCTTCCAACCTTACCATTCTATGAATGGACTAAACCCATCTCTCAAGGGACGTACTGAATGGTTTGACACCATTTAACTGCACAGTGATGGTTATTTAAGAGCAAGCTGCATATTCTTCAGCCTATGTAGTATGTTAAGTACAAACATTGCATCTCCACTTCTGGAGGGGCTTTACAGAGAGTTTCCAGCAAGGAAAATGTCGAGCAAGAAGATGAGTTGGAATCTGAGTGTCAAGTCTCGCATGAGGAGACACGGGTTCCTCAGCTAGAAAAAGCAGACATGGGAACAGGTGTCTTCGAGTAGAAGGAATTAAGGACTAATGTTGTAAATAACCTAAACCACAGAGGGGCTGCTGGAGTGAATAATCCCATTATGTCTGTCCTGACATCTGTGTAATTGTGGAATGTCCAATGGCAGGAACATTTGCCTGGGAACAATCAAAGTACTCGTGTTCTTCTTATGCTTGTCTGAAAACAGATGAAAAAGTTAATTGCATGTCTCTTCTGTCTCTTTGTGGTGCTCAGTAAGAACATTGGCAATGGCTGAAGAAAACAAAGCAAAAATGCAAGGAAGATGCCATTGTTGGGGAGAGGACTTGGGACATGGGAGAAGGTGGATGGGAGTTTATGGTATGTCAGAGTAGGGATGATGCTGTTCACTAGGGCAGTAATTTCACTTGAAAGTAGGAATTCATATGGCAACCTGACTGGTTTACAGTACTGTTCTATTGGCTGTATTGAAATGAGGTATTAAAGAACAGCTGAGATGCAGAGCATCATAGAATGGTAAGGTTGGAAGGGACCTCAAGGATCATCTAGTTCCAACCCCCTGCCATAGGCAGGGACACCTCCCACTAGTAGTGGGAGCAGTGGTAACAGTAGGCAACATTTTGAAATTGCTTTGTTCAAAATATTCTGTACTTCCCCAGGAAGTCTAGAATAGATGAAGCATAGTTCCAATGAATTAATATGTCAATTGAGTCATTTTACATTCCTCTTTCTGCATGATGATGGGATTTGTAAGGATCATGGGGTGTCCAAAGCCCACAGATTGATTCAACTACCAGGGCTTGCGCTTAAGTCAGTTCCAGTTAGGATCATTCCTTAGACTCAGGTCAAATCTCACAGTCACAGAATGTCAGGGGCTGGAAGAGACCTCAAAAGCTCATCCAGTCCAACCCTGCCACCAAAGCAAGATCACCTATACCAGATCACACAGGAACATATCCAGATGGGTCTTGAATATCTCCAGAGAAGGAGACTCCACAACCCCCCTGACCAGCCTGTTCCAATGTTCTGTCACCCTCACAGGGAAAAAAAAATTTCTTATCTTTCCACAGAACTTCCTAAGCCTCAGCTTCCACCAGAGCCCCTTGTGCTGTTTTTGGGCATCACCCAGCAGAGCCTGGCTCCATCCTCTTGGCACTCACTCCTTACATATTTATAAAGATGAGGTGACCCCTCAGGCTCCTCTTCCCCAAGCTAAAGAGCTCCCTCAGTCTCTTTTTGTAAAGATGCTCCACTCCAGTTCTGCAGTGCTTGGCTTTTACTGGCTTTTGGAGTTTCTCGCACTGCTGACACGTTGTGCATTTCCCCATGTGAGGGGACAGGACTTAGCTCTTATCTCTGCCCATAAACATCACTCAATGCTTTCTTTCGAGGAGCTGCTATTCCAAGTCACTTGGGTGCCTAGATTAGAGGTAAAATATCTCAACCATTCAATCGTTCCTTGTCTTGCTGCAGGTCAGCAGTGTTGGGGAATGGCTCAATTAGTTTTGAGTTTGCCAACCTATTGATTTTCTGCTCCTTCCCCCTCTGTCAAGCCACAGACACAGGCTATGACAGCACCTATCTGTGTTCTATGGGAAAGTTCCATGGGTAGCAACAACCTTCAGAAATTAATGGCTTTATGACAAACTCACAAACTCCTGTGATTGCATTTGCTTTGATCATTGATTCGTGCACAGTCCGAAGTGTTAGGTGAGAGGAGAGGTGTATCCAGCTCTCAACTGGCCAGTAAGTGTCATATCTGATTGATTCTTTTGTGCCAAGCAGAAATTGAGTTTTCTTTGCTCACAAAATGTTGCCTACTTCTAGAGAGTGGTACCATGCAAAGCAGCTGTGTTTATGCTCATGATACATAGCATCGTCATTTGCTTTTTGCTGTTGGTTCCTAAGCACACAGAACTAATGAACTTTGGTTTGTAACCTTAATGCTTGCTTGTATAATTGGTACTTGCTACATTGGACATTTATGTCTCAGGTCTTTTATTGCTGCACTCCACTCAGACACTGCAGTGATGCAGGCTTATCCAGACCACAGAACTGCTCATTACACAATGCAGGTGATTCAGTGTTTAGTTTCCTGCAATACATATCAAGGATAGCCAGCTGAGTCCTGGGCTGCAGCAAGAGCAGTGTGGGCAACAGGGCAAGGGAGAGGATTCCACCTCTTTGCTCTGCTCTCCTCAGACTCCAACTACAGTCCTGTATTCAGTTCTGGAGCCCCCAGGACAGGAAGGACATGGAAGTGTTGGAGTGGGTCCAGAGGAGGCCACCAAGATGCTGAGAGGGCTGCAGCAACTCTGCTACAAGGACAGGCTGAGAGAGTTGGGGGTCTGCAGCCTGGAGAAGAGAAGGCTTCCAGGAGAGCTTAGAGTAGCCTTCCAGGATCTGAAGGGGGCTCTAGGAAGGCTGGGGAGGGACTCTTGACAAGGTCTTGTAATGCCAGGACAAGGGGCAACGGGTTTGAACTGGCATAGGGGAGATTTAGACTGGATGTTAGGAGGAAGTTGTATACAGTGAGGGTGGTGAGACACTGGCACAGGTTGCCCAGGGAGATTGTGGCTGCTCCCTGCCTGGAGGTGTTCAAGGCCAGGCTGGATGAGGCCTTGAGTGACCTGTACTAGTGGGAGGTGTCCCTGCCTATGGCAGGGGGTTGGAATTAGATCCTTGAGATCCCTTCCAACCTTACCATTCTATGATTCTATGATCCTATGATAGTTATCTTGAACTTGCTTGTCTTGGAGAAGGGCAGAACTAGGATTGTGTTTTACCACACACAGAAGTTCAACGGTTACAAACAATGAATATTTTTATACCTTTTAACAGTAGTGCAAATTTCAGGCTGCTTTGAGACATATCTATTGACTTCTGATGATTTCTGCAAGAGTCTGGGAGCAGAACCTGAGGTTTGAAGCACGCAATGGCTGTGTATAAATGCAGCTTTCCTTTTGAAATGAGTGTGGGGTAGTTTGTAGTTTAATTTGTCTTTGGCTTCATCTGTCTCAAGAAGGTAGGAGGAGGGTAGATAAACTGTCCTCCATTCTGCAACTTGCTCAAAGCTGCTCTCGCAGTGAGCAGACCAGGAGTTGGTGGGTAGCTCCAGGGACTGGGTAACACTTCGGCTCAGCCCTCCCACGCACTGGGTCAAAATAGCTGAGCCAGCACCTGGGTGCGAGGAGGCAAGAACTGAGTCCTGTTCTGGGCCAGCAGTAAATGGCTCCCCTTTGCCTCCCACGGGGAGTAGGTGAGTGTGATTCAGAGAGGTGTCTGTGAGTCAGGTGGCCTCCCAGGGCTCGCTGTGGGATGTTTGCTCCTGGTTTAGCACGCGGTGAGGCACAAGAGTTGGCGCTTGCCAAAACATTGCTGGAGGTAGCTAATTGCATCCAGTTGGAGGAGAGGGTAAAAGGAACTGCTTTACCTCTTGGTGCCTTCTAGCTGGTGTCCCATCAGCCCTTGGTGACAAAGAAGAGCTGAACATCCTGAAGTCGAGATGTGCATCCACTCCTTTCAACTGCTTGTCCTCTGAAGAATGTGTGCTAAGGCTCCGGAGTGGAATCGTAGTAGAGGCTTGGTGCCTGCAGAGATGGCATAAGTGCTAAGGCAGCACTACCAAAGATAAAGGACGAATCTGAAATAGCCCAGGCAGTAGGAGTTTCCTGGCAAATGACTTTCCAAATGAAAAAATCTTTCTTCTTAAATCTGAAAATACCTATCAAGAAAAGTATCATCTGAACACAAATTAATGTGGAAAAGAAAATTGGAAGTTTTCTCTGGTTCTGCACAGGCCAGCAATGTGCCCCTGTGGCCAAGAGAGCCAGGGGCAGCCTGGCGGGCATCAGGAAAAGTGTGACCAGCAGGGCTAGGGAGATTCTTCTTCCCCTCTACTCTGCCCTGCTGAGACCACACCTGTAATACTATGTCAAATTCTGGGCTCCCCAGTTCAACAGAGACCTGCTGGAGAGAGTCCAGTGGAGAGTCACAAGGATGAGTGGGGGACTTGAGAATCTCCGCTCTGGAGAGAGGCTGAGAGCTCTGGGGCTGTTTAGTCTGGAGAAGAGAAGGCTGAAAGAGGATCTGCTCAATGTGTACAAACATCTGAGGGGTGGCTGAGGCCAATCTCTTTTGCGTGGTCATCAGCAATAAACCAAGGAGCAACAGCAGCAAACTGGAACAGAGAAGGTTTCACCTCAACATGAGGAGAAACTTCTTTAGAGTGAGGGTGACAGAACCCTGGAGCAGGCTGCCCAAAGAGGTTGTGGAGTCTCCTTCTCTGCAGACTTTCAAACCCACCTGGATGCATTCCTGTGCAAAACACCCTGAGTGATGCTGCCTTGGCAGAGGGGTTGGACTGGCTGAGCTCTGGAGGTCCCTTCCAACATCTAAGGTTCGTGGTTCTGTGATTCTGTATCCCTGAAGGCTTTCCTGAAGAACCACGATGTTCCTGTCACTGCCTGTCTGCTGACAGGAAGGGAAGGTGCAAGTTTGTGTTCCCCAGAGCAGCAGTTTCAGCCATGCTTAGATGGAGTTCTTACCTTTTTTTCAGGAAACTCTTACTGGGGAACACAGGGAATTATATTTGTTATGTTGTAGGGTAGCTTTGCTTTTTCTTTTAATTAGCTTTGTTTCTGTGGTTGTTTGGTGGCTTTTTGTTTGTACTTTCTGGCCATCTAAGTACCTTGTCTAAAGAAGCAAAGTCTGGTTAACAGCTTTATGCTGAGTGTTATTTGGGTTATTCTGTCACCCCCATGTGTGAGAGTGAATGATCAAGCATGTGCACAAGACCCATGGTTGTAGTAGTGCAGCGGGAATCTACCGAGGGTGAAGAACTGTGTGCTCTGCATGCAACTTTCTTGTTAATCATAGAATCACAGAATCAGTCAGGGTTGGAAGGGACCACAAGGATCATCCAGCTTCAACCCCCCTGCTATGGGCAGGGACACCTCACACTAGATCAGGCTGACCAGAGCCTCATCCAGCCTGGCCTTAAACACCTCCAGGGATGGGTTCTCAACCACCTCCCTGGGCAACCCCTGCCAGGCTCTCACCACTCTCATGCTGAACAACTTCCTCCTCACCTCCAGTCTGAATCTGTCCACCTCCAACTTTGCTCCATTTCCCCCAGTCCTGTCACTACCTGATAGCCTAAAAAATCCCTCCCCAGCTTTTTTGTAGCCTACTTCAGATCCTGGAAGGCCACAAGAACGTCATCTGGGACCGTTCTCCTCTCCAGTCTGCACAGCCCCGACTCTCTCAGTCTCTCCTCACAGCAGAGCAGCTCCAGCCCTCTGAGCATCCTTGTGGCTCTTCTCTGGACACTTTCCAGCATGTCCACATCCCTCTTATCCCACAGACTCCAGAACTGGATGCAGTACTCCAGGTGGGGTCTCAGCAGCGTGGTGCAGAGGGGCAGAATCACCTCCCTTGCCCTGCTGCCCGCACTGCTCCTGATGCAGCCCAGGCTCTGATTGCTCTCTGGGCTGCAAGTGCACACTGCCAGCTCAGGTTGAGCTTCTCCACCAGCAACCCCAAGTCCCTCTCCCCAGGGCTGCTCTCCAGCCAGGTACTGCCCAGCCTGTATTGGTGCTCGCAATTGCCTCCACCCAGCTGCAGGACCTTGACCTTGGAAGGTCTTGCACTTAAGGTTGTTTCTAGGCATAATCTATTCCTGAGATTCTTAAAAAGGATAATGACATACTCATGATTGTAACCACTTCTTCTGCAAGACCAACAAACATGCAGGACTAAGAGGACACATTTAGAATCTGCCTGAACAGCCAAGAAATTTCTTCTTTAGTGGGTGCAGTTCCTGGCTAACCATTCCTGGTGAGTCGGCAGGCGTCTCGTGCACAGGGGATAGCAGTGCTGCTGCTTGTAAATGCATCACTGCTGAACACTTTATTAGCTACACTGGAAGTGTGCTCTAAAATCTTCCTTAGGCAGGAGGGAAAGCAAATGGAAGAATAGGAAAGATTCAAGATTTTGATATGTTGTAACAGCAAGTGACTCAGACCCATCTGAGGTACCTTTTATTCCGTTGTTTGAGCACTCGTGTCATGACAGATACGCGTGTCTCTGTGAAGTGACTGTGGTGCTTATGAAAAGGCTGTTATCAGTACCAGAGAGAGAGGAATGCTCCATGAAAAGTGGCAGTGGAAGCTTTCTTGCTCCACAAGTGTCCTTGTCTTGAATTTTTTTTTTTTAAATTTTTTTTTTGGGAGCACTCTAATAGAATAGAATTTGTACTTCAACTATCACAGCCCTTCAAACAGAGCTAACTATAAATATCTCTGCCACCTCCAAGTATAGTGCAGTTTTTCACTGGCAGTGTTTGTTCAGCCAGTGTCTCCTGACCGTCCCCAGGCACTGTTGAGTGATGTCTCTGTGGAGGAAGGGCTTGCTCTCCAGAGGAATACTTGCCAACAGAGCTGGAAGTCTACTGTCTCTTCCCATTAATCTTAAAGACTCTTGGTGAGAGCTAGAGTCACCCTCACCAACTAGTGTCTCAGAAAGGATGGCCTGCACCTCTGAAGCTGTCTGGTGCAGCAGCAATGCTGTTGGGTGTCGATGGTGTTGCTGTGTGCAGCTACTGGTGGACCCAAAGTTCCATTGTGGCAGGACTGCTGACTTCCCAAATGGTGATGCACATGACCTGTGCTACCTCCCTGCAGATGGTTTGTTGGGAGTGTTCCCAACTTTCCTGATCCAAGGATATTATTTTCATTCTTCAGTTACCTGTGAATGAATCCTAATCTTTAAAATTCAGGCTGAACATCAGGCTAAAGTTTGATGGTAATATAATTGGTTCCTATGAGATCACCACACTTCATGAAAGGTGCCTTCTGATGGCCTGGAAATAATGCTATAAACCAGAAAGACCTCAGAAACACTAATGCATCACCATCTCTAGAATTACTTTATCTAAAAAACACACAAAATGCCTTTCTGGTGTGCGCTGTGTCCAGAATCAAAATGAGGAAAGACAAATTTTTAAGATAAATTGGTTTGTGAAAAATTTATGTGCACTTTACTAGTGCAGGCAGGATGTAATCTGTTTTGTATTGAATCTGCTTGGAAAAAAAAAAAGCCCCACAATGATAATGAGATTTTTTTTAAAGGCACTTTTAAATTCATGCTGGCAAAAGACAAATAGTCATGACTTTTAATTTCTATAAACTTAACAGCTGGGGACAAAATAAAGCGTTATTAACTTAAGGGGTGTAAGGAAGTTGTTTTTGTTTCAAGGACAAAATAAGTTATTCTGTTTTCAGTGTTATTCATCTAAGCTGTCTGATTTTCCTGCTGGTACAACCAGACCAGTGAGGGGGTTTATTTATGCTGCTTTTACTGTTAGTAGTGAGAGAAGAGTGGTCACAAACCTCCCTGTGATGTTTGTCTTGCCCAGCCTTGTTAATGCCTGTAAGAAGATTGGGTAGGGGGAACTGCTTCGGCAGCCAAGTTGGTCTGCTCCTAAATGGCATATTCTTTGCACTCAAAACATAAAACATATTATCAAGTAGTGAGGAGCCTCTTAAACTCATTGTATCTTTGGGAAAAACCACATTATTTGTCTCTTCTGTCATGAGAGCCATGATAAAGACGTTTCAAACTGAGTTCTTATGCTAATTTTAATTGCATTAAGTGTAGTTTATTGTTATCAGAATATAAATAACAGGTTATTTTCTTTATCACTGTATGCCTTATATCACAACTAAAATGTAATCTGTTGTTTTGTTGGGTTTGTGTGAGGGGGTTTTGTTTTGCTTTGGGGTTTTTTTGTTGTTGGTTTTTATCATTATTATTTAATTTTTTACTATACATTTAATGGCAGTTCAAAGTCCAATCACATTTTCTTGGCATTCTTACATGCCTGCTGTTCCTCTCACCTGTTGAATTCAATTCCATTTGTATTAGTGATTTGGTTTTTTACTCTGAATGCGTTTACCACCTACAGATGACTCCTGTATTTTCCCAGACTTCACTGTAGAAGAAGTTACTGTGTTAATAGTCAACCACAAGTTCATGTTTATATATTGAAGGGTTTCCCTCGAGTCCCAAGTCTTTACTAACTGATTTGTCACAGAGGTGAAGGGCACAACCTCTGTGTTTAGGAAATCAATGGCAGTTGCCATTTCCATTAAGGATCCTCAGCTGAGGTTGCTCTGTCTTGCATATTACAGTGCTGTCACTGCCTGCTTTCCTTTGCTCGTGGCCTGGAGCTGCAAATGGGGACAGACCAAAGAAGGCAGAGTTTTTTAACTCTCACTAAGCATGACTTCACTGTACAGCTGGGGATGACTGAGCTGAGGATGGGTCAGGCAAAGTAGGGATGCTGAAGGACTGGTGTGTATGGAAGGATATGCTTACACATGCCCAGCTGAACCAAAGCCATGCAGACCCCTGAAGTTGACTGTGATGCTTTGGGAGTTACCCCCCACCCCCCCTCAATGAAAATCCCCTAGACTAGACTCAACCAGCTGGAAGTTAAGGACTGAAGCTCTATTTACAGCTTAGCACAATGGACAAGCAGAGATAGACACAACAGACAGGAATAGTTACAGACATAGACAAGTTAAAGGGAATACAGAAACACAACCCCCCTCCCAGAAATCAGAGTCCCCAAGAGGTGCTCCCAACCCCTCTTCCTCCTTCTTCCCGCCCCTCTGCCTTACCTCAGCAGCTGCCTTACATGCAAGGTGAGTTTGGAGGATGGGTAAAGGGGCTTAGAAGCAGAGTGGTTACTTGGGTTACACAGCAGAAACCAGCAGACACAGCACCTCCCAGAAAGAGACTCTGTGCTATGTTTGTGTTCTTGTTCTTATACATCTCAGCAAACCTGTGAGTGCAGCAGACATCACCAGTCTTTGCTTTTCACAGCCTATAATCTATTTTTTTTTATAAAAATATTCCAATTAGCTCCAAACCAACACATCAACATGTGACATTCCAAAGTATATCTCTCGTGATTTTGGATTGGCACATCCCAGTTGGCACTAACCATTTCCTCTAGGCAAGAGCATCATTTAAAAGAGATTAAAATGCACATGACAAGGACAAACTCCCCTTCTCCCAGGCTCTTACTCAAAGCTTACCTGCTTAATACCAGTGCTAGTTACCCTTCTTTCACTGTAATATCAATTTGATTAGACTCTGAGGTCTCCACAGTAGGACTAAAGCACCATCAGCAGTCCTCAATGAGGCTGCAGCAGCACAGTTCACTTGTCTAAGAGCATCCAACACTTAGTTTATAAAATCATAGAATCATAGAATGATAAGGTTGGAAAGGACCTGAAGGATCATCTAGTTCCAACCCCCTGCCATAGGCAGGGACACCTCCCACTAGCACAGGTCACTCAAGGCCTTGTCCAACCTGGCCTTGAACAACTCCAGGAATGGAGCAACCACAACCTCCCTGGGCAACCTGTGCCAGTGACTCACCACCCTCACTGCAAACAACTTCCTCCTAACATCCAGTCTAAATCTCGCCTCTACCAGTTAAAATCCATTGCCTCTTGTCCTGTTATTACAAGACCTTGTAAATAGTCCCTCCCAAGCCTTCCTGTAGGCCCCCTTCAGATACTGGAAGGCTACTCCAAGGTCTTCTAAAAAAGGTTTGCCACCCACGTAAGGACTAAATTCACAGCAATTTCAGTGGTGCAGAAGTGGGCTAGGGAACAATTTGCTGTTCCTGCTTGTGTTTTATCAAGTTTGTACCTGTGGGTGAGCCTCTGTACTACTGCTCCATGGTCTGCACTCTGGTGTATATAAGGCATTTACCTTTGAGTACTGACCAGCAGCAGTACTGTACTCCCAGAGAGGATAATTTTAGGGAAGACATATTTCTATCAAAATTATTAAAGGGGCATCTGATAGCAGTGTCAATTAAGGCTTATTGAACACTCTCCATTTTATCCTCCTTTTTCAGGCATTTATACTTCTGCTATAAAAATCCATTCAGTCTTGAAACTTGGCACCCATGGTTTCATTTTAGCAGATATTTTTAAAGGTACAAAAGCAAAAATATCCCTATTCTGGCAACGACCTGAATGGATTTTAACTTTCCATCCTACCGCACAGCACATTGGGAAGTTGAAAAAAACTGCTAAAAATTACTCCTTAAAAAAAGAAATAAATAAGGCTTTGCATCAATATAGACAGGAGGTATGCCCAAGCTCAGGCTTTCCTGAAAGCACAATGAACTAACAAGTGCAGCACATGAGCTTGTGGGTGGGAAGCTCTGTATTACATGAGTTCTATCAGTGGGCACAGCAAGTTGGCTGGAGAACTACTGATAAAACTTTGTAATTGTTAAGTCTTGGAACGTGTTGCTTTGGGTCATTGTAGGATCTCCATCTGGAGTCTTGTGTGCAGTTCTGGAGCCCCCAGCACAGGAAGGACATGGAACTGTGGGAACAGGTCCAGAGGAGGTCACAAAAATGCTGAGAGGGCTGCAGCAGCTCTGCTGTGAGGACAGGCTGAGAGAGTTGGGGCTCTGCAGCCTGGAGAAGAGAAGGCTTCCAGGAGACCTTAGAGTAGCCTTCCAGGATCTGAAGGGGGCTCCAGGAAGGCTGGGGAGGGACTATTGACAAGGTCTGGGAATGCCAGGACAAGGGGCAGTGGGTTTGAAGTGTCAGAGGGGAGATTGAAAGTGGTTGTTAGGAGGAAGTTGATTGCAGTGAGGGTGGTGAGACACTGGCACAGGTTGCCCAGGGAGGTTGTGGAGTACAGAATCACCCAATGTGATCTTTGATCCTGTTGGGTGATTTAGTGCTCCACAACCTCCCTGGAGGTGTCCAATGCCAGGTTGGATGAGTCCTTGAGTGACCTTTACTAGTTGGAGGTGTCCCTGTCTATGGCAGGGGGTTGGAACTAGGTGATCTTTGAGGTCCCTTCCAACCTTACCGTTCTATCATTCTATGATTCTATCAGACCTCAGCCCAGACAGGCTAGGTGTGTGGTGCTAACATCTCAGGTACAGCTAATTCTGCCCTAGGGCAGAGGGAGAGATGGACTCTGTTACATCCTCCCAGGCCCATTTTACACTCATTTTTCATCACAAACTGTGCTATGCAGTTTGTTGTTCGTGTTCCTTATTCCTCTCCGCATTCCACCAGGGAAGTGCTTTACAGTTGTCTTAAGTGGGCCCTCATTTCTCACTGCAGTGCAAAGGTGTTTTTTTTGTTCTCAGAGGTTTCCATTTTCCTGTCCCTTTTACTAACATAGCTGAGCCTGGTGTCTTCTTGATTTCATTGGCATTTAAACTGCTTGACATCTTTAGCCCTCAAGGATGCTCTGAGCTGTAAAGACTCCTTGCTGAAGCTGCTGTTCTAGAGTTAGAGGTGATGCACCATTGGTTGGCTGAAGAAATCAGGCAGTGTGCAACTTCTCCCATTAAAAATTAACGCTCTGCAGTAGGCAGTAAAGACCTTAAATGTTTTGTTAGTAAGGAGCAAATAAAATAAAACCACCACTATTTTGTTAAAGAATGAAGGAGGCTTCAAGTTAGGAGCTTTCTTTTGTACATGACTGTCACCACCTTGATTCTAATGACTGGAGAACATGTCCAGGAATTATGATGGTTTGGGAGTTCCCTACCACCCCACTCTTTGTAAAATCCCCCAGACTAGACTCAGCCAGCTGGAAGTTAAGGACTGAAGCTCTATTTACAGCTCAGCACAATGGACAAGCAGAGATAGACACAACAGACAGGAATAGTTACAGACATAGACAAGTTAAAGGGAATACAGAAACACAATCCCCCTCCCAGAAATCAGAGACCCCAGGAGGGGCTCCCAGCCACCCTTCCACCTTCTCCCCACCCCTATACCTTACCCCAGGGTCTGCCTTATTTGCAAGGTGAGTTTGGAGGATGGGCAAAGTGGATTAGAAGCAGAGTGGTTAGTTGGGTTGGCAGAGAGGAGAAAGCACAGTGGCTCCCAGAGAGACAGAGACTCTTTGTCTTATCTATGTTTGTGTTCTTGTTCTTATACATCTCAGCAAGCCTGTGAGTGCAGCAGACATCACCAGTCTTTGCTTTTCACAACCTATAATATAATTTTCTCCATTAAACTATTCCAATTAGCCTCAAAGATCAAAGATCACGTTGGGTGATTCTGTGCTCCACAACCTCCCTGGGCAACCTGTGCCAGTGTCTCACCACCCTCACTGCAAACAACTTCCTCCTAACATCCAGTCTAAAACTTCCCTCTGCCAGTTCAAACCCATTGCCCCTTGTCCTGGCATTGCAAGACCTTATCAATAGTCCCTCCAGGAGACCTTATAGTAGCCTTCCAGTATCTGAAGGAGGCTACAGGAAGGGTGGGGAGGGACTATTGAGGTTGTGGATGCTCCCTCCCTGGAGATGTTCAAGGTCAGATTGGATGAGGCCTTGAGTGACCTGTACTAGTGGGAGGTGTCCCTGCCTATGGCAGGGGGTTGGAACTGGATGATCCTTGAGTTCCCTTCCAATCTTACCATTCTATGATTCTATGAAACACTTCTGCTAAACTTGGTATTTATGGTGACATATTGTAACTGTCCAACTAATTGCTACAAATGCCTTCTCACACCTCAATCAAGAATGTACATCTGATCTGTGGAGCCCTCCATTTTTCAAACTGAAGGGGCCCTTCACCAGTACTCTTTCATTTTATACTTTTCCCTTCATCAGGGTATCTTTCCATACACTTAGCCTGCAGATGGCTAATCTGAAAAGAGGTCTGCAGGAAATATGGCACAGAGTGTGTGTTCCCTAATGCAAATAACAATAATTCATCTGGGAAGAACAGAAATGGAACAGTGATTCCAAAGCTTCCCAGACAACTGTGAATATCCCAGGTTGAGAGGCTGAGCTGTGTTGGAGGAGCTGGGTGGTTTGGTGATGGTTTGGGGCTCTGTGAAGATAGAGTGTGGGATGTCAGCACTCCTGTCTGGTTTACACACTCGGTTTGCCACGGGAGTTCTGCCTGGTGCATGGGGCTGTGCTGTCTCAAACAGTCCTTCCCTCTGCTAAGCAGTGATGACTGCCAGCCTGAGAACTGTCCATAGAGCAGGATGTAGTGTGTAGAGTAGATCTGTGGAAAACAGACACCTTTCCCCTGGCTGCCCAAAATGACATCATGTTTTTGGCAAGGGCCACAGTGAAAGAAACGAGAGGGACATATTCTGCCCAGTCAAGTGTTTCTGCTGTCATTCACCTCCCCTCATGCCTATCTGGTGCATTGTCCCTCCTTCAGTTGCTAAATGGCAGGGCTGAAGCATGTCTGTAGCTGTGCAGCACTCATTGGTTATGCTGTTACCAGATGAAAAGAGAAATAGTTACTAAATAATGGAAGGTTTAGGAGAACTGTGGAATGCTGCCATGCAAATGAGAGGACAAAATATCATGTTACGAGAATGAAGTGTTTGTCTGGAAAAGCTCTCTGGAGTAGTGTAAAGTCAAGTTTATCTGTTTAGCAGGGTTGTGGCAGAGGGGTCCTTCAGCTCATCTGGAGTGTGACAAGGACTTCATTGGGCATAAAAGCTGGTGCTCAGACTCTGTCTAATTGGGAGTAATTGCAGTAAGCTAATGGTGTAATAAAGACTAGTTAGAACAAATGCTATCAATGACAGTAACACATGTTAACAGTGATAAGGTGATTGTTGGGTATTAGTGGGTAATTGATGGGTTGAATTTTAATTTCACAACCCAGTGTCCAGTCAACCACCCACCTGTCCAGTGCAACACGAGAAGGGGTAGCTTGGGAAGACACCTGCATGCAAACTCCCCTGGGTGCTTTACCCCTGCTGCACTCTGCTCCACTTTTAGTGTGTTCACAGCCTCCAACGCACATCCTTAGCAGAAAGAAACGAGCAATGTCACTTTGAGACAGATCCACGGGGTTTAGACCAACTTTCCATTTCCTCAGTTAATTACCAACATAATCTCTAGATAATCTCTTCTCAAGTCTATGAAGATTGGCTGCCTTTGAATTCAGAGGACACTTAGTCTTTTTGGATTGTAGCCATAGATTAAACTTCTTCAGAATGGAGATAGCTGCACTTCCCTGCTGTTGATTGAAACGTGCCGCTGAACACTTCTGAAGCTGGATAACCCCTCCAGAAATGCAAACAGCTGCTGGCCTCCCTGTGTCCTCCTAGCTCAGAGGTGCCAAATCTCATTACAGGTCGTTCCTGTGCAGACAGTCAATCATAGCCTTGTTGTTCGATATGTAAGAGGCTTTTCCAGTTATGCTGTGAGTGCTTTGTCAATAGGAAATTACACATTATGAAAGAGCAAAGTTTGGTCCATTATTGCATTGTGATGCATGCACATAACCCTGAAGAGGGGAATTTATTGTGTTTTCTTACCTGTCCTCATCAGGACTGAGTTCTTACATCTGCTGTAACAGGAGATCTCCCATCCAGGGGAGATGTAGCACCATCATTTGCACACCTCTGCTCTCTGCGGTCCAGGCGTTTGGCACGGAAGTACTCACAAGGTGAGTCTGATGTCAACTCTGGCAGCTTTGCAAAAGGCAGGAGGACTGTCAGTGGAAAGTTAAACTTTTTCCTGCAGGAGGAGGCAACTGTATTTGAATGACCAAACTCCCCCTATGTTGTGTGCTTCCTTCCTGAATCCCCCACACCACCTCTCCAGTTCAGTACAGATGTAGGTTACCTAAGAAGCTGTTTGCCCCGCTACATGGGTGTGGCTGGAAGTGTGGGCTTGCAGAAACCAACTTGATTTCTTCCGAAACACAAAATATGTTCCAATTTGTGCTAGACTGTTCTTCAGAGGCCTCTAAGACCATTTTTGGCCTTGCCCTTCTGGCTATACACTTCTGGTCTTAATGGACTCACTTAATCTGACAGCATAAATCCATTTTGTCTCACTGTTGGAGAATAAAAATATTAAGGTTTTTTTTTAAAAACCCAAACATTTAGTAATTTATAGGACAGCAAGAGAAACAAATGTTTGATACATGCTTTCCTGTAGGGCATGACTTGAAATTAATTTTTGGGGTTGAATGGACCTTACACTTCCATACTATTTTGAATCAGAAGAATACCAATAGATGCACAGTTATGTTGCCAAGGTTAACTCTGGTTTAAGATTGAGTCTCTAGGAGCAAATCTTCCATTTAGTTTGCTGGTGTTTGCTTACTAACTGGACCCTACCCATACCTGAAGGTATCTTGGTAAATGTCTGTCTGATAGAGCCCATTGTTCAGATCTCCATCTCCCAGGAGCGCAGAGGAAATCATTCCACCTCCTAGTGGACATCCCACATAGTTTTCTATTGTACTCAACATTTCTTCTCTTGTATTGGATTTCTCCCCTGCCCCAGACACTCAAAGTAATTTTGGTTTTTACTGACAAGATTTTGATCAGATTTTCTTTGTACTCTCAGTTCACCATTGAGGTAAATTTCTCTTTTGTCTCTCTGTAGCCTTCTCCTCCTTTTTTCTGAAAAGACCTGAAACTGGTAAAGAACAAAGGTGCAGTGCAAACATAATTTGTTTGTTTAGCTTGAAATTGTAAATACTTTTTTGTGGTTTTTTTTTTTAATTCTTCCTGAAAGAGACACTTTCTTCTACTGCAAAAGAAAAACAAAAAAAAACCAAAAAACAAAACCAAAACAAACCAAACACCAAACCAACTTTTACTTTAATCTTGTGACATCCAAATCTGGAATATTTGCTTATGAAGAATGAGGCAGCTCTTCCCTTCACCACCTCTATGTGTTTTTACATGTCAGATTTTAGCTGTGAATAAATGATTTGTCTGAAAATATGACTACATACTTCAATATGTTGCCATAAAGGCATCTGAAAAGACATAGCTGAGGTTGACGCTCTGGGTAGAGGGAATGGTGCAAGATTTGCTCCTGCCCCATCCAGGCCTGATATTTGGAAAGTTCACTGCAAAAATTCAACAACCAATCCTGCTCTCTACTGAAGTGCTGAAGATATAAATATGACTGAAATGGTTATGGTTATGTGGAGTGTAGAGAAGTGGGTGAGAAATAGCTTTAGAGAATGACAGGGATTTTGATTTAAGGCTTAGGAAACTTGAACTTTCTTTCTGCCATAACATAAATAGAAAATGGGCTCAAGTGCACTCTCTGAAACCAGTAACCCAATGGCAACATGTAATAATGAAGTACTGATGTGGCTGACTGCCACAGGCTGGAACTGTCACCTCTCAACCACACTCAGTCGTCACAGCCCCTACCTCTGTGCCCCAGGTCACCTTGCAATGCAGCTCTGGATTTAGCCCAACCAGTGCATTATCCAGCCCTATGGTGGAGATTGCTCCACCATAGTCTCCCTATCCAAAATTCTTAGGTAAGCTATAAACAATGAGGTTTCCTTGTTCTCATGTCCGCTTTTCCCCACCACTGTAGGTTTGCAGAGTCTACATGAGACACTATTTCAGTAACTTGCTGCCGGCAGTACCATATTTGTGCTCTTCTGCTATGCCTTTTATTTTGCTAAGCCTATACACAAGAAGCATCCAAAATCCCCATGAGCTGGACCTGCTCTATCAAGTACTATTCTTTCTGAGTTAGAAAGAATAAAAACTGTAGCAAGGAGAGGGTTTTCAATTCATCTCTGGCAGATGAGCTCTCCTGGCACTGGTAAAGCCACGTGCAATGCCACCAGATAAGACCCTAATCCAGAGTAAGGTGGGGAGCCAGGTGTTTGAGGTAGGGTGTCAGCAGTCTTTTTATTTTCTGAAATGAGGACTGAGTAATTTGGAGCTCACCATCTCCTGAGTATGTCATGAGTCGATTTAGTAAGATTTTGGAAAGGAGTAAGTGTGCAGAGAGGTATAAAACAATAAATAAATTCCTTCTTGTGTTGAGCTTGTTGAATGTAGAACCTTATTGCTCCTGCTGGATTTGCTGCACGAATCCATGTAAAAT
The DNA here is from genome assembly GCA_013396675.1 of Eubucco bourcierii. Taxonomy (NCBI): domain Eukaryota; kingdom Metazoa; phylum Chordata; class Aves; order Piciformes; family Ramphastidae; genus Eubucco; species Eubucco bourcierii. The sequence goes on from VWZE01021588.1 coordinate 48,945, forward strand.
AGACTGTGTGTGTCACAGCTGCGTGTGCATGTGTGTGCTGAACACTTTATGACTTGCCTCTGTTTGGTGGTTAATGAATTCTTCAGGGAGAAAAGACCCTCCTGAATTTCCAGATCAAACACGATCAGTCCCTGTAATGTTACAAGGAGAACTGGATGCCAGTTGGTGTGAACTGGTATAATCTCAATGAAACAAAGAGAGGAGACCAGACTCAGCTGGGAAGTCAGCCTGTTTCAGAAATAAACTATTCATCCTTTTACTGTTAGACTGTTTATTGTGGCAGAATATTTTCAGGTAGGAAAAAGAAACAGCTCCCTAACTTGCTGAAAATACAGAGGAGACTTGAGCAGTGCTAGAAGGTATGATTTTCACTGAACGTGGTTTATTGCTTGCATAATTGACATAAACCAGAAAGCAGTTCATGGTAATGGCATTGCTCATACTCCTGTAATTAAGATTGTGTCAGTGTTTCAAGGGCATAATACCCAGACAGAAAAACACATGCAATTGTAGCCTTAATTCCTCAGGAGGCAGACTTTTAGCCAATTTGTATGTAGGAAACATTCCTTTGGTTAGTGACCGGGTAGAGGAGTCCAATGAATATAGTTCTGGGTTCCAGCAAGGCATCAGATGCTCTGCACTGCTCACATCATTAAAGCCTGGTGTGGAAGCGATGCCTTGGTCGACTCTGCAGAAATGCAAATATTAAACCAACTTAGTCCGTTCCACTTCGACAATGTATTAATTGCTGAAAATATGCAAAGGTATGCAATTAAAAGAGCAAATGAGTATTTCTAATTAGGATGGAATGGTAGCACATTTCATCAAAGTAGGACACAGTGTGCTACTTAGCTGTGTATATGTTTTTGCCAATTAGTCAACAAGGAATTCTTGTATGAACAACTGAGCCTTATATAATTGGAAAATGAGCACTGAAGTACCAAAGTCCAAACCAAACATTTTTATTACTTTGGAACACCACAGGATACTTTTGGCCTTCTTTGCATCTAGGGAAAGGGATAATTCATTGACAAAACCTGCACCAGCATATGGGGATGTGGCTTTTCCTTGCTGTCTGCACTGCAGCATGCCAATGTGGCCACCCAGCAGAGATGTGAGGAGAGTCCTGCTTACAGTCAAAGCAAGTCATATGGGACTGGGAAACCAAGTTCCTGAGCAGCCTAGGGGCAGAGATTCTTTCTAACCCTTTGCAGGTGTTCATTCAGATATATCTTTCAGCACACCGAGCACTGTGGCAAGTGCCCACAGCGTGTGGCAGTGTAGCGTCAGAGCCCACCTGTCCTGCCAGTCTGAATTGGCTGTGGGAATTAATGAGGCAGGAGTTATAAAATCTGTAGTTATTTTATTTCCCAAAATCCCTGCCCACAAACTCTGTACAAATTAGTTAGGCTGGGTTCAGATTTGTTCAGGAAGATCTTCACAAGGATACTTATAGGGAATTTAGTAATTCAGGAAAATCAGAAAGCTGGAAAATGTTTGCTACAAAACAACTTTGCCTCACTTACAAATGAAGGCAGCCTGGAGCCCTATGGAACGTCTGTGCTACTCACGGTGGTGGAGTAGGAATTTGGATCTGGTCCCTTGGCTCCTTTGTGGGGCAGTGTCTGGAACTGTAAATTGTAATCCAGCAGTGGATCAACGCAGCACAGGATCTAATGTGAGTGAACCTGCCAGAGCCCAAAGTGACTGCAGACAGGGTTGCCACAGGCACAGAGCATGGGGCAGCACAGGGCACAGAGTGTGGAGCAGCACAGGGCACAGAGCATGGAGCAGCACAGGGCACAGAGTGTGGGGCAGTGCAGGGCCAAGCCAGGCTGCTTGCAGTGTCCCCACCAACTGCAGCGGTTTGTGGCAGAGGCAGCTCCCTGCATCAGGCAGTCAGGATGTGGCGGTCCCAAAGCAGGGACTGTGAGCTTTGTCCTCACCCTGCTGCCAAATGCCCCTCAAGGTCCAACTGTAGGTCCGACTCCAGGTCCTTCTCAAGGTCTAGCTCAAGGTCTCAGTCAAGGTCCCAGTCAAAGTCTCTCTAGACACTGTGTCCAGTTGCCATGTCTATATGCTTGAGTGATTTGTACTTCCCCCTTCAAGCCCGTGGGGGTGAGGTAAGGAACTTTGCGCCTACTTCTTTCACATTCCAAACCCCTGGAGCCAGAGGTGTGGGGGAGCAAAACAGTTTTGCCCCCGTTCAAACCTGTAGTGGGGCAGGGACTTAGGTGTGCCCTGCCACATGGTCCCAGCAGCGTGTTACGACTAGCTTTTTCTCCTGTGCAGAGCAGCAGACCAAAGCTGGAAATGCAACCCCTAGCCAAAGAATTTTGATATGTTCTCTCTCCTCCACAGAGCTGCGTCTGAGTGGATGTAGTAGTGGGAGGTGGCTCAGTAGAATTTCTCTTAGTTGGTGCTATACAACACATGCTCCCATTGGAAGGTGTTTCAAAATTTGGCAAAGGAAGTATTTGACATATTAAGATTACATTCTGATTAGAAAGTGTGCTGGTTTGAGGCTAATTAGAATATTTTAATAGAGAAAATCACACTCTAGGCTGTGAAAGGAAAACATCATGATGTCTACTTCACTCATACACTTGCTAAGAAATTGTTTGGGAACACTAACCAAAACAATAGATCAGTCAGTCTCTCTCTGTCGCTTGCTGGAACAGGAGCTGCTGGTGGGATCTAGCAGTTTCTGGGCTCTGACTCCTCTGCTGATTAATCCTCACTAACCACTTTTCTTCTAACCCCCCTGGCTGATCCTCCTAATTTACCTTGCATGTAAGGCAAACCTTGGGGTAAGGTACAGGGGTGGGGAGAAGGTGGAAGGGTGGTTGGGAGCCCCTCCTGGGGTCTCTGATTTCTGGGAGGGGAGTTGTGTTGCTGTATTACCTTTAACTTGTATATTTCTGTAAATATTCTGTCTATAGTGTAAATATCTGCTGTACATTGTGCTGAGCTGTAAATAGAGCTTCATCATTTAACTTCCAGCCGACTGAGTGCTAGTCTGGGTCATTTCACAAAGTGTGTGGGGGGGGCGGGGAACTCCCAAACCTTCACAGAAAGGAAATAATTTTTGTCCCCCTCTAACATCTGTGGGGACAATCTTTATGGAAAAGGATATTCCTAAAACAAATTAGCACCACAAATCCATCAATCAAGATGTCAGTTCAGACGGACGTGAGGTTTTCAGCAGGAAGAGCTTAGTCTGCCTCTTGTGCTGAGCTTCAAAAATCTGGAACCACTCTGAAAAGCCCTCAAAGAGATGACAGAGTGTGAGAAGGATGAGGGAGAGGCGGTGGAGGGCACAGCAAAGACCCCAATCTAGGCACTCAAGGGAGTTTCCATCACTTTTGGATAAACTTTTCTTGTGTTTGTGAGCATTTAGAATCTATGTTCAGCGAGTTTAGGGGGTTCACTTGAGGAGAGGAAAAGCCATTTCTCTCTTGTATAATACACATTCACTTAGATACAGACTGCTCTTAACTGGCTGAAAGCCTCTGTGACAGACAAAATAGAACATTCTGGGGTTGCAGAATAAAATAATATAATTCATGCTGTACTGGGCAGCCTCCTGCCCTGAGTCCTGACCCCTCAACAGATATTCTTCCCATAACCCCCTGAAATATTCCCAGAGCTTCTCTCACAGTGAAAGGTATCTTGCTTAGTGCTTCTCCTATGCTCAGAAGGCACTGGCCTGTAGCTATAAATAATTGCTGACTACTCACACTGCCTAGCACAAAGTTCAGATTTTCACTTTCATTCAGATACCTCTGTGTCTGCTCATGCTTGCTGTACCTGGTAAAAGTTGTGTTTTCTACATCCACTCTGTTCACTGCATAGCGGCCCAGCCATAAGGCTGGGGAGCTTAGCTGGAGCCCTCCAAGCTGGTTTCTTTCAAGGGTGCACCAACTAATGCTGCTCGTGTGCACGCCCATGGGACTGCAGCTTGGCTTTGGCTGTGTGTTTGTAAGATCAGTTCTGAATGGTGGTGGCAACAAATAGCTCTTGTGTCATGGCCAAGGCTGATGTGCTGGCAGCTGCACTCAAAAACTGCTTCAGTGGAGCAAATCATTCCTTCAGCACAGGAATTCTGTGCCTGGCTCTGGGGATGCTGCTGCTCTGACAGGCTCCCACCCAACAACCTCTGCAGCACTCAACCTTGCCAGATATTCAGCTTCATAGTTTTGGGTGAGGGTAACTTTCCTGATGTATTGGAGGTGTTTAACACTTTCATTTGACCTTAGCTTTAACTCGCTCTTATTTGTCACTGGGAAGAAAGGTGATTAGGAAGATCTATAGCACTCTGCAGTCATCACAGACGGTCAGAGTGGGCAATTGCTGATAGAACTGTTTCAAGTTTAGTACAGTTTGGATCTTAGGCTTGCGTCTCTGTCAGCTCTGGTTGAATATTTCCTAGCACAATTTCAATATTTACTTCATGCAGAACAGAGAACATCTGGGATTTATGTGGCTGCTCACAGGAATAAAGGGGAAAAAAAAAAGTGATTCTGGGGCTTTGCCTACAAAAGCTTCAACTTTCTGAGCAAAGCTAAATGGTGTTTGGCAATGCTGTAGTAGAAAATGAGAATGAAAATGGCATAAAGGCTCCTGTTAGCACCAAAAGAACTTGTATTTCTGCAGAATTTGGCATAGCAACAGCATGCATTCCCAGAACTCTCCTGATGTATTCAAAAATAATGAAGTGAAAACAAAACATGTTTGTGGAGTACATTATATGTGCCTGCAGGCTTGTTTGTGTGTGTCTGAGATAAATGTTCATGTGCCTGTGTATATGTGGGGTAATTACTACCTGCTAAAGGCTGTGTGATCCCCCTCCCTCCACAAAGTCACATCACCATTGAATGCTGCAAGTCACAAAGGGGTACTGGGTGCTGCTGTTTATATGTCTCAACTTGCCTTTCATGCACAGGGGCTAATAGTAGCTGAGAATTAAGTGGACTAATACTAGCTAAGAATTAAGTGGTCTTCCTGCTACTTTTAAGGCATTTGGAAATATTTTTAATGCCTTTCCCTTTTAATTGGGGCTGTCCCTGCTTCATCCTTTCCCTTGTTGCCATTTAGTCCTGGCTGAACTGAAGAAATGGCTTTTCCACAGTGTTCTGTAACTACTGAGATCTTTGATGCTAAAAGGTACATGCTGTTTCTGCTGCCTTCTGTAACTGTAATTTGCACGGGGGAGTAATGATGAAGGTTGCACTGAGGGGGTGACCAGAGCCTTAGAAAGCCTACTGACATGAAAGTGCTGCTCTGCTTTGCACTGGGTGAGGCTCTCTCTCTTCTATCCCCTTGAAGGTGGTTATTTTTGTCAACAAAATAGGGCTTCCCTGCAGCATCAGGGTTTTGTTGCCCCAGAGGAAGTCAGCAGAATTTCAGGACACTACAGTATCTTCCCAGCTGTTTGGTGCTGTGATAATATCCACTCTATTTTGACAGCCTGCATTAGAGCCCAAGCTCTGTGCTCGACATAGTGAGCCTAATGTGCTGCAGTAATTGCACAACAATTCCGCTCCTGCACTGCCTTTCTTTATCCCATAAATCCTGAGTCCTTACCTACCTCGGAAGAAAATTATTAGCATGAGGCTGTGCCTGAGCCAGCTAAGCTGTGTCTGGTAGAGCTGCTCATTGCAAGATGTCTTGCAAAAAGCCACAGAACCTTGCTGCTTACTGGGAAGTGCAGTGGGATATTATAGAATCATAGAATGGTAAGGTTGGAAGGGACCTCAAAGCTCATCCGGTTCCAACAGCTCCCGCTAGTACAGGCCAATCAAGGCCTCCTCCAACCTGGTCCTGAACACCTCCAGGGAGGTTGTGCAGCCACAACCTCCCTGGGCAACCTGTGCCAGTGTCTCACCACCCTCGCTGCAAACAACTTCCTCCTGACATCCACTTTCAATCTCCCCTCTGCCAGTCCAAACCCATTTCCCCTTGTCCTGGCATTACCAGACCTTGTCAATAGTTCCTCCCCAGCCTTCCTGGAGCCCCCTTCAGATCCTGGAAGGCTACTCTAAGGTCTCCTGGAAGCCTTCTCTTCTCCAGGCTGCAGAGCCCCAACTCTCTCAACCTGTCCTCACAGTAGAGCTGCTGCAGCCCTCTCAGCATCTTCGTGGCCTCCTCTGGACCTGTTCCCACAGTTCCATGTCCTTCCTGTGCTGGGGGCTTCAGAACTGTACACAGGAGGAAGTTGTTTGCAGTGAAAGTGGTGAGACACTGGCACAGGTTGCCCAGGGTGATTGTGGCTGCTCCCTCCCTGGAGGTGTTTGAGGCTAGGTGGGGTAAATCTGCATATGTAGGTGCACATAATACAGAGCTATGTTTTTATTAATCTCAAAGGAACAATAAAACTTTGAACTGCATCTTAGCACTGATATATGTCAGCTGAGCATTGGTCCTTCTGCTCAGTCCTTTCTCCTTTTTTCCTGGTAACTCTGGCACATCCTTTTTATCTTCTTTTTTACGTATTCCTCCATAAACGTAGTGGTAAGATACACCTCCCTACATGGTTCGTGGTTTGTACAGACTTCCATACTTGGATTTCATTATTCATTTTACTTTAAGATCACCACTGCCCCTAGTCTAGATGTAATATTTCTGTCTCGTTTTTGTGTGGATGCAATGGTATTTATCCATACACAAATACAGCACACATCTAGTGCGTATTTTATTAGTAATGTAACATTTATTGTTAACATAAAATAATGGTGCACATATATAAAGCAAATGTTTCAGCATAAATCACTCTAAATGCTCAGCCAACCTGACTATCCCACATAATGTTTCAGTTTATCAATCAATATGTCAACATGCCTTGGTGCATCAGATGTAAATTATCATCTAAGGTGTCTTTAACTCCTCCAAATGTCATCCGTTGAACTGAGCTTATTCAAGTTCACCTTTTAGCTTTTTCCCTGAGATGCTCAGTCCATCGAACATGCGAAGGAGATCAGAGGTTAATGAATCTTGATTGGACTTCATTATGCGGTAGTATAGCACCTCGAGTGCCTAATTATGCCCTGGTGCTGCAGAGCAGTGTCACAGTGTAAGGCTGTAATGAGCTGGAAGCTGTGCATTGTCGCGCACTGCACCGCTTCACGCCTTGCTGTGGTTTTCTGCATTGTCTCTGTGAGGTACAAACTTGGTGCATACTAACGCAGTCAGATTCCAGTTCTGAGAAGTATTTTAAACACCATTGGAAGTAGGATAACTTCTGTTTTAATTGTGCTGTAAGGAAAGCCCAATGCTTGCTTCAAGGAGACATTATAGTAACCTTCCAGTATCTGAAGGGGGCCTACAGGAAGGCTGAGGAGGGACTATTGACAAGGTCTTGTTATGACAGGACAAGGGGCAGTGGATTTGAAGTGGCAGAGGGGAGATTGAAAGTGGATGTTAGGAGGAAGTTGTTTGCAGTGAGGGTGGTGAGACACTGGCACAGGTTGCCCAGGGAGGTTGTGGAGCACAGAATCACCCACAACCTCCACAGCCTCCCTGGAGGTGTTCAAGGCCAGGTTGGACGAGTCCCTGAGTAACCTGTACTAGTGGGAGGTGTCCCTGCCTATGGCAGGGAGTTGGAACTAGATGATCTTTGAGGTCCCTTCCAACTTTACCATTCTATGATTCTATATAGGAACTAGCCTTGCTATAATCTGTTTTCCTTTGCCTATGATGTGTTCCTTCTCTGCAAGCAGGGCAAGGCAAACTGAAAAAAATCCTTCACTCACAAATTTTGCAGTGTACTTTTGCCAGGTATTCATTTTCACATATCACTTGAGAGCAAATGAAGACTGAAGGTTTGGGAGTTCCCTGCCTCTTGCTGTTTTGTAAATCACCCAGACTAGGCTCAGCCAACCGGATGTTAAGCCCAGGGTTTGGCTTAGGTGCAACATGGGTTTGGAGAATCGGCAAGGGGGGTTAGAAGCAAAGCACAGAGGCCAGAAGACAAAACCAGCAGCTAGAGAGACAGAAACTCTCTCTATCTTATCTATGTTTGTGTCCTTGTTCTTATCCATCTCAGCAAGCCTATGAGTGCAGCAGACATCACCACTGTTTGCTTTCCACAGCCTATATTTTTTTGATTGAAATATTCCAAATATCCTCAAACCAGCACAAAGAGTTAAAGTAGTTCTGTAATGAAACTTCTTTATTCAAAGTTGTTAGTAGGCTGTATTATTTTCAGTTGCCCTTTGGAGTATTGGAGGCCCTGAGCAGAAATCTATGGTCCTGATATTTTGTGTATCCAAAAGCCTGCTTGCATGCTAACTCTTAGCAAAAAGGCATGAAAGGTGCTGGTGAAGTTAGCAGGGCATTGCAGGATCATAGTATATGGGACATATATGACAGGATAATATATGGGAATGTAAACTGCCAGGGTTTGTATTTCTGTTTCCCAAAGTTTGGTGTTCTGCATCAGGTGCATTTTGCAAAGCCTTCAGCAGCTGTTAGCATAACCACTTTGGCCTCTTACTTAAACCAGGAGCTGGATATTCTGGCAATGCATGTTGTAGTAAAGAGATTGCCAACAGCTCTTCGCAGAGATGTGTAAATAATTGGTAGATCTCTTTTCCAGCTTGAGGTTGGTGTTTTGTTTGGGTTTTCACTGTTGGTTGGAGGTTTTTTATTTTAATCATCCAGGAGTGAAATATTTTTTCTTAACAAAAAAATGAAGTGTCAATCTGAATTACCTAAAACATTTTCTTTGACCACTTAACAACCGTTTTTTTGTTGGTTTTTTTTTTTTCATTTCCAAGGATTTTGACCTTCTTTAGTTTTATTTTTCAAGTAGTCTGATACTTTTTAGAATGTCTAAGCCAAATTTTAATTTTAAACAGACAAATTAAAAAAAAATACCAACATTTTCATTCAAAAATATTTCATTTAAAAAGTATTAGATGAGAGCTTCACATTGTAAAAATGGAATACCTCTTTTCCCCAAAAATAAGTCTATATGGACTTCACCCCAGAAAGACAATCTTCTGTGTGGGAACTATTCACTTTATAATTTCTTGGATCATTTTCTTTTTCTTTTTTATTTCCTACTTTCAGAGACTTTTTATTTTTGGGGGCTAGGGGTGGGAGTGGGGAAACCCAGGACAGTTTGGACATGGACCTGATGGAGCGGGTCCAGAGAAGTGCCACAAAGATTTTCAGGGGGCTGGAGAAACTCTGCTACGAGAACAGGCTGAGGAAGCTGGGGGTGTTCAGCCTGGGGAAGAGAAGGCTCCAATGAGACCTTAGAGCAGCCTGCCAGTACCTGAAGCGGGCTACGGGAAGGCTGCAGAGAGACTGTTCGCAAAGACCTGCAGGATCATGACAAGGACAATGGTTTGAAGTGAGAGCAGAGCAGATTTTGAAATGGATGTGAGGAACAAGTTCTGCACCACGAGGGTGCTGGAACGCTGCAATAGGTTGCCCAGGGAGGTGGTTGTGACCCCCATCCCTTGAGGTATTGAAGATGAGGCTGGACAGGGCTCTGAGCAACCTGCTGTAGTGGAGGATGTCCCTGCAGGGGATCGGACTGGATGAGTTTTGGAGTTTCCTTCCAAACCCAAACCATTCCATGATTCTATAAATGCTGCCTAACAAGGATGTGTTGTCATTTGCAAACCCAAAACAATTCCAACTCATAGGATGGCAACTGGTAGGGCTACTCTAAACGTCACTGCAGAGACCGATACCTGTAATTCCTCCTAAGAAATGTGCTGATCTGTTCTGGTATTAAGAATTGCAGCTCATTTAAAATGATTTAATAAATAAATTAACTGAGGTCAGCAAAAGTGCACCTTAATTTCTAAGCTGAAACTGGTAATTTTCTTGTGCACTTTCAGTTGTTGGGGAAGGAAACCCATTTCCAGACTGCTGTCTGTGCCATCAGGCGTCCTGCTCTCAATCCAGTAACTACGCTCAGCAGCCTCAAAAGGGTGTGAAACATCAATATCCTTTCCTAAGTTAGAACTGATCAGTTCCATCTCTCCAGCTTTTGGGATAAAAGTAGGCTGCATTTCATCTTCTCTGCCTCTGTTTCCATCTCTGTTGTTCAGTTTGTTTACATGGGATAGGTGTAAAGTGGGCCTCCAAGTTGTCTCAAGAAGGCAACATGTGGGACACGTTTGGCCAGGGCTTTCCTGAAAGAAGTAATCTATCTGTTCTTCAGTTTTTAAGAACAGCCTCGTGAGATAAGTAACCAGTGGGGGACATTCTTTCAACAGAGCAATAGCCAAGTAGTCTTCACCTCTCTGGAAGTGACCTTACCTCTCAGGAACCTGGGTTACAGGAAGGCAGAGCTCTCTGCTGCTCACTGCGCTTGCTGTGGTCAGGTGCTATGTGGTGGTGGACAGTGCAGGTGTCTACTCTCACTATCTATGAACTTTGTCTACCGATTTTCTTCTTCCCAGGGTCTGTTCTGAATTAAACCCAGCAGTGAGCATTGCAAGGCAGCAAACCTTCCTTCTGCCACATTCTCACAGCCCATAGCACAATGGGACTCAGCTCCTGATTAGGCTGTCACAGCACTCCCGTAATGACGTGCCTGTTTTTCACTGCATCAGCTGATATCTTGATCATGAAGAAAACAAACCCAGGCATATGTGGTGTACTAAGGCAAATCTCAGCCAATGTGATGGTTTGAGAGTTACCTGCCCTCCCCCCAGTCTGTGAAAATCCCCCAGACTAGACTCAGCCAGCTGGAAGTTAAGGACTGAAGCTCTATTTACAGCTCAGCACAATGGACAAGCAACAACAGACACAACAGACAGGAATAGTTACAGACATAGACAAGTTAAAGGGAATACAGAAACACAATCCCCCTCCCAGAAATCAGAGACCCCAGGAGGGGCTCCCAACCATCCTTCCACCTTCTTCCCACCCCTCTAACTTACCCCAGGGTCTGCCTTATTTTCAAGGTGAGTTTGCAGGATGGGCAAGGGGGATTAGAAGCAGAGTGGTTAGTTAGGTTAGCAGAGAGGAGACAAAAATCTAGAGAGACTGAGACTCTGTCTCTGTGTCTTATCTATGTTTGCGTCCTTGCTCTTACACATCTCAGCAAGCCTATGAGTGAAGCACACATCACCACTGTTTGATAGTAAGATGTATGCACAATATGTTTATTTTTTAAGCTGTAGAGCAAGTCCTGGGCTCAATGAAAGGTTTGGGTTTACTTTCATGTCTGGAAAGTCAGTTGTGTATGAAAGAGCCAGGTCTGGTGCATGTGCAGAAATCATTACTACCTACATACACTTTAGTAGTGATGTTTCTCAGGGGCATTTGTGCATGGTCAAGCTGTGTAAGGGCTGTGTCCACAGAGCAGGATACTTGGTCTTCCAGGAAAGCTTGCCGTGGCCAGTAGGGCAAGGGAGAGGATTCTGCCTCTTTGCTCTGCTCTCCTCAGACCCCACCTGCAGTCCTGTGCGCAGTTCTGAAGCCCCCAACACAGGAAGGACATGGAAGTGTTGGAGTGGGTCCAGAGGAGGCCACCAAGATGCTGAGAGGGTTGCAGCAGCTCTACTGTGAGGACAGACTGAGAGAGTTGGGGCTCTGCAGCCTGGAGAGGAGAAGGCTTCCAGGAGACCTTGGAATGACCTTCCAGTGTCTGAAGATGATGGGGAGGGACTACCTACAAGGTCTTGTAATGACAGGATGTAATGGGTTTGAAGTGTCAGAGGGGAGATTGAAAGTGGATGTTAGGAGGAAGTAGTTTATGGTGAGGGTGGTGAGACACTGGCACAGGTTGCCCAGGGAGGTTGTGGCTGGAGGTGTTCAGGGCCAGGTGGGGGACCTCTGCATGTGTAGGTGCACATAATACAGAGCCATGTTTTTATTAATCTCAAAGGAAGAACAAAACTTTGAACTGCATCTAAGCACTGATATATGTCAGCTGAGTGTTGGTCCTTCTGCTTTGTCCTTTCTCCTATTTTCCTGATAACTCTGACACATCCTTTTTATCTTCTTTTTTACATATTCCTCCCTAAGTGTAGTGGTAAGACACACCATTGTTTGCTTCTCACAGCCTATAACTTTTTTTTTTTTTTTAATTAAAATATTCCAATTAGCCTCAAACAAGCACAGGCTGTTCAAATCCACTTTCCTAGAACATAACACATCCGCATTGTCCTGAAAATGTGAAATACCACAGAAATACGCAGTGGTTGAGAAGGATGTGTTGGTGACGTGTTCAGGTAGCCTTCGTCTGGTGGACCTGTATCCCATTCTGATTGATTTATGACAGTTCCATCAGAAGAACTGCACTTGTGCCTGCCTGCCCCTCCATACCCACAGGGACAGTGCAGTTCCCAGGCAAGGCGAGCAGCGTGCCAGCAGCAGTCACGGTGTGGGACAGCAGTGGCTGCACTCTGGCTATCAGTGGCAGCATCTAATTATGAAGAAGAAAATGCCAATGCTGCCTCTTTATTGCCAGCATTGCGGCTGCATTAAATCTGACTTTATTTGACAGGGACTACTCAAAATTATCTCCTACAGAAATGTGCTATCAGACAGCAAGAGTATATCTTTGTCAAAACAGCAAGTAGTAGCTGCCGTTAAGCAATTTTGCAAATATAAAACCTTCAGGCACATAGGCTGTATTTCATTCTGCATTTACTGAAACCACAATTAGCCTTCAGTGTCAAGATAAAAAAGATTATGGATGCAAATATGGCTGTTTCTTCTCTTTCAGCTGATTGTATCTGATCACAGCCAGCTACTACTTCTCAGAGTGATGAGTTTAAATATGTTTTACCCTTTTCTTAAGGAAAAAAAGAATGGAAATTGACAGTGGAGTACTTAACTGCTGGGATTCATATGCTCACTTTATGTATATATGAGATGTAATTCAAGTGGCTGCAAACATTGACTAATCCAAGAATTCAAGCTTATTTGAGTTTTCTGTAGAGAAGCTTAGATTAGATCAAGTTGATGAGTTCTTTTGAGTTGCATATTACTGTGTCATAAAGGACTAACTGAATTCACACCATGTGCAAGCTGGGCTCCTGCTCTACCAAAGAACGGGATCAGGATTTTCATTTCCTCTTCACAGACTCCAAACCTCCTCTTTGGTGCTGGAGGAGTTTTGGCACGTTGTCCCAGCCAACAGCAAGACAACATAAAAAAGTTTTACTGTGGAGTCAGCCTTTGCACATGGATTGTATTACCATAATACTCTTCTGGTTTACAGTTTTAGATGTGGCTTAAAATCTTGCCTGGGAAATCCAGTGGCATGTTTGTCAGAATGGTATTCTGGAAAACTATCCACAGTTATAAAAACATAAGAGCTAGAAGTAGTCACTTCAGATTCATCAGTCATGCAGCTGTAGTGAAGGACTGACACTGTCTGAGCTTGACCTGGTGCTTCTGCTAAACATAGTGGGCTTATTCCCAAGTGTGCCAGGGAAGGGTAGAGCCAATCTTCCTCTGCTGTCCTGCTCATGATAGAGTCATAGATTGTTTTGGTTGTGTGATGGTTTGGGAGTTCCCTGCCCCCCCGCACTAAGAAAATCCCCCAGACTGAACTCAGCTGTCTGGAAGTTAAGGGCTGAAGCTCTGTTTACAGCTCAGCACAATGGACAAGCAGAGATAGACACAACAGACAGGAATAGTTACAGACATAGACAAGTTAAAGGGAATACAGAAACACAATCCCCTTCCCAGAAATCAGAGTTCCCAGGAGGGGCTCCCAACCACTCTTCCACCTTCTTACCACGCCTCTACCTTACCCCGGGGTCTGCCTTATTTTCAAGGTGAGTTTGGAGGATGGGCAAGGAGAGTCAGAAGCAGAGTGGTTAGTTGGGTTATCTGGCAGAGAGTCCAGCAGACACACACCAGCTAGAGAACGAGAGTCTCTCTCTCTTATCTGTATTTGTGTCCTTGTTTTTATACATCTCAGCAAACCTATGAGTGCAGCAGACATCACCACTGTTTCTTTTCACAGCCTATAATAATTTTTTTTCCCTCATTAAAATATTCCAATTAACCTCAAACCAGCACAGGTTGGAAAAGATCTTTAAGATCATGAAGCCAAACCATTATATAACTCTACCAACCCTGGTGCTAAATGTCCTTTATCACCAGATCTATGTGTCTTTGAAACACCTTCAGGCACCACCTCCCTGGGGAGTCTGTTCCAGTGTTTGATAATCCTTTCAGTGAAAAAATGTCTTCTGGTATCCAATCTAAACCTTCTCTTGTGGAACTTGAGGCTATTTACTTAAACCTTGCTTTGGAAAAGGCCAAATGTTATTTCATTATGTTTTGGAGGTGCAAGAATTTGCTAATGAAGACAGTAGAAATTGTTTTGAAAAATGGGCAATCTTCAGCACAGCCTTTGTCATCAGAGACCTTTTCCTTTGTACCTATACCAAAAATCAAGTTGGTGGGATTTTTTTGTTTTGTTTTGTTTTGGGGTTTTTTTTTTTTTGTTGTTGTTTTTTTCCCAGCTTATTATCTGAAAAACAGGCATACAGTGCAAGGGAGTACATGGTGTCAAGGTCCGGAGAGCAGAGATTAGCAGTACCTCTGTCCAGAGCAGCAAGAATTGTTCTTCTAGAATTCTGTGTTGTGAAATGAAGGTGCAAACAAGACCAGATAGCACCACACAACTATTTATTAACGGATAAAGTTGAACAAAACACAGGGAGAGAGGGAAGAGGGGAGAGAGGGAAAGGAAACAACAGAGAAAGAGAGAAGAGCAGGGAAGGAAAAGAGCAGGGATTATATCACCCTCAGCTGCAGAGAGAGAGAGAGAGAGAGAGACAGAGAGAGAGAGAGAGACAGAGAGAAAGAGATGTATGCCTGGCCCAGGGATGTTCTTCTGTGGAGTTCTTTTGTGGGAGATGTTCCTCGAATTCTTCTGGTGGAGGTGCCCTGGTGGAGGTGCTCCGGTGGAGGAGCTCTGGTGGAGGTGTTCCAGTGGAGGTGCTCTGGTGGAGGTGCTCTGGTGGAGGAGCTCCGGTGGAGGTGCTCCAGTGGAGGTGCTCCAGTGGAGGTGCTCCAGTGGAGGAACTCTGGTGGAGGTGCTCCGGTGGAGGTGCTCCGGTGGAGGTGCTCTGGTGGAGAAGCTCTGGTGGAGGTGCACACTTTTGCAGACATTGCATGTCTCTCTATATCCAGGTGCAGCTCCCCAGGACATCTTCCTGTGTATTCTCATGTTTCGGGGGTCCAGTGGCAGCACGGGGGAGGGCCTCTGCCCCCTCCCTGTGCTGCTTACCTGTCCGTACTCCAAATACACAGAAACCTTTTGTCTTCGGGGTAGCTGGTGTGAGGTGTCCACCTTCTGGGCATTCAAGCCAGGCTGGAGTCCTGGAAGTCCACAAAGACACTGTATGGCTGTTGATTTGCATCCCTGAGCTTTGCCAGGAATCTGGGCAATCTTTAACAAAAGCAATCTTTATCTTTGTTGATTCAAACAAGGGAGAAACAATCAGACTCTCACACATGGGCTAAAGAGATGGGATCCAGAACTAAATAAAGAAAACTGGCAAATGCTCCTGAGATTCTGCTGTTGGAAGAAGGTTTGGATGCAGTTAAAGATCCAGCAGATCAGTTCAGCAAGGTGAAATTCACAGAAAGATGCTTGGGAGCAATCAGAAAAACTGTGCTTCAAGCACAGTAGAATGGCCACAGCAGGGGTAGTGCATGGTACTGGCACTTGAGACCTGCCAGAGAACATTACAGACACGTGTCAACAGATGTTTGAGTATAAAACCAGCACTTACATCCCACTGAAAGGAAAACCACTGCTTAGACACCTAGAAAATAGGCATCTTCCAGATATTTCCTATGGAGATTGTAGTGCTTGCGCTGCTCTAATCAAGAGGACATTCACGGAAGAAGCCAGCTAACAGCAGGCTTGAACAAATGCTGTTTGAGCTCCCAAGTAGGAATTATTTTTAATTATATGACATAAAGCATCCATCAGAGTAAAGCCCTGATCAGTATCTTGCTGCCATGTGAGTTGTGTCATTGATTTCAGTGAGGCTATTAAGGATAAGCATGTGCTTAAGTGCTTGGCTGGGTTGAGTGATAAAGAGGGTACATAATTTTTACAAAGATACCTGACAAAACCTGCACTCGTTTGCAGCTTAGCTTCCAGTCTGTGGTTCTGTCCTTTATGGAGATGTTCATTCACTGAAAATAAGAAAGGAGTCTTGGGCCCAAACTGCACCGAAATAGAGGAAGGCTCTTTCCTCTGCACAGGTCACAACAACGTGCAATGACCTCCAACAACTTCAATTAAAGAGAGAATGCACAGAGAATGAAAGAGTGCAAAGACGGAGCTGCGGCTAATAACTTAGTGCAGCATCAGAAGTCACTAAATCAGTGTACTTCATGAAAAGCAACTGTCAGTCCTTAGCCAACAACTACACAACATGATATGGTGCACTGAAACATCAGGAGAGAGAGAGGGTAAAAGGTAAAAGGAAGAAAAGAAGTTTTCCTGACTTCTTAAAACTGGGCACACAGTGCATATTCCTTTTAACTACCTGAGGGAGTTAGTTAATGAGGAAGAAAAAAAAAACAAAAAACACAACAAGGACCTGAAACCCAGAGTCCACTGGGAAGTTAATTGGAGGTATCTGCTTTCTAGATCCCCTGCTGCTTTGGCTGGCTTTATCCAGGACACAGTAGCTGCTGCCAGCCTCACCCTGTGAGGCAGTTGTACAGACCTGATAAACTCAAGGTGCTGTAATCCTGAGTGGCATTCATCTGAGCTGGCTTTCTAATGCTGAATCCAGGGCAGGTGATTATTAAAGAGCAGCCACCTTTCCTTCCTCATTAGCTGCAAACCTGCAGAACTTCCATCTCCCCTACCATATGTGGGCTGAAGGACTTCTCCTGTACCACACATGGGCTAAAGGACTTCTCCTGTACCACACATGGACTAAAGGACTTCCCCTCTACCACACATGGACTAAAGGACTTCTCCTGTACCACACATGGGCTAAAGGACTTCTCTACCTCACATGGGCTAAAGGACTTCTCCTGTACCACACATGGACTAAAGGGCTTGTACCACACATGGACTCAAGGACTTCTCTTGTACCACACATGGACTAAAGGACTTCCCCTCTACCACACATGGGCTAAAGGACTTCCCTACCACACATGGGCTAAAGGACTTCTCCTTTACCACGCATGGACTAAAGGACTTCTCTTGTACCACACATGGACTAAAGGACTTCTCTTGTACCACACATGGACTAAAGGACTTCCCCTCTACCACACATGGGCTAAAGGACTTCCCTACCACACATGGGCTAAAGGACTTCCCTACCACACATGGGCTAAAGGACTTCTCTGATACAGGGCTTGTGTCTCTGCCCCTCCAGCCATTTCTTTCGTTGATTGCATCTCAGTCCTCTTTGAAGGTACCTTTGGGTGATATCTTCTTCTTCCCTCAGAGGGATGGAAAGGCTGGAGTTGTGTGAGGGACACTGTGGTGGTTTACTGTTGATCTGTGCTTATCAAGTCGCCTCAGGGGGTAGCCAGAGGAAGCTGTGGCAGCAGTCTGTCTCTCTTGACTTCAACTTCAAACCAACTTCTGCTGTTGGTGTTTGTCACCTCTTGCCAGCTTGTCATTCAAGAAGATGGTAGGGCATGCAAGTGGAGATTGATTTGTAGGTTTTACTCCAGTTTTCAGGGAAAGTCTGTGTGTTTTCACCTGAAACTCTGTTCTGTGCTTACATGTGGGCTGTTGGAAAATGCAGTGTTGTGCGGTGACGTTTAGGGCATAGACCTAGGGCCTAGAAGGTCTGGTCACACATTCAAAGTCAGGAAGCAGCAGTCAGCAGCCCATGCACCAGCCCCTTTCTTGCTTTGGTCCTGTGAAAACACTTCTGCAGGTGGAGAGATATTTGCACACAAGGGTACAGACAAATGAGGGAACCAGGTTGGCCAAATTATCTCTACTTGGTGCCTGAAAGTTACCGTTGAAATTGAAAGTGTGTTGACTCATTGGCAGTGGAGATACTGAAAGCAGCACTCTTGTGGTGTCAACTGAAGTGAGATTTCTCTTTTCTTCACTTAATAGAGAATGAAAAGGTCCTGGATTCCTGGGTTTAGTTGTGTGAAAGTATCAGGTATTAAGGAAAGAAAAGGAAGGTAGACATAGGAACCCAAACCACTACAAAATCAACACAGTGCAATTTAAAGGTCAATTCCTGTAGCTTTGGAGCCTGCCTGTAGCAGACCTGTCTAGTCCAGTCTAAGCCAGGAGACAAGTTGGAAGAAATACTATAAAAAACAAGGCTGAAACCTGGACTTTTACCTATGCCACTGCAGTGCTTAGCTGCAGATATGCAAAACTGAAAGCTCTTCTAGTGTGAGTTGGACTTGATGAGTTTCCTACAAGGACACTTGAAGTATGTGATTTTGGAAATACAGATGACTTACAGGAGAGGAGATGGAGAGGCATTTTGGGAACCAAAGCAGGTAACACCACTGGCAAGAGCAGCTGTACTCTTGGCTTTATTTACAGTGCAAGGCAAACCTGCTTTATGTGAATGTACAAAAGTATTAATGCAAATACCATAGCTGAAACAAAGGCCAATAAAGTCCTCGAAGTATTTGTTTGACCTCTTAGACTATGTGTGGAGTTTACAAATTAAACCATCAAAGAACTGATTTTTTTTTTCCTCAATAAACCACCAGACTGCTTTCATGTCAAATTTCAGTTCTAATTCCAAGCAACTTAGTCAAAGTTTTTCCAGAGTTAAGGATTGAGGATCATGTTCAGTGATTGCAGAATCTCTCCTCTGGTCAGCAGTGATTTCAGATAAAGTCTCCTGGCTGTCCCTGTGAGATCTGTAGTAGTACAACCACATCTCCTGTTGAAGTCTCTTTCATCTAAGCTGTACCATTTAACAAATAAAAATCCATTTAGTGAGATACAGTAGATGGATTGCAAAATTGGCCTATTAAAGATGCTTTGGCAAATGGCATAATGAAATCCTCTTCAGCTGAGACACTAAGCTTAATATGACTCAGAATAGAAGTAAATAGTGACTAAGAGTAAGAGCACTTTATAGAAGGTAATTATCATTTAAGTGAGGTGCTTTGTAGATGTGAGGAGTTTCTGCAGTGCTCGTCTCTCTCTGCTAGCATTAAAGGTAGTTTCCTCTGAGTAGTGACTCAACGTGGAACAATTTGTTTCATAACTTAAGAGCTTAAAACATAGTTTGGAGGTTTGCTAAAATGTCTCAGACTCTTCGTTTTGTGATGGTTTTGAATAGTCTGTGTATTTCTGAATGATTTCCCCCTGAGTCTTTATTAACTAACAAGCACAAGTCCCCCACACCTTCCAACAGAAGCTCCTGTGAAGAGTAGATTTTCTTGTTGCCTGCATAGCATTTCCATGTGCTGCAAGAAGCTGTGCTTTACATACAGAGGCTCTAGTAAAATTCTGGCTGACTAATAAGCTGTGTGCTTTAAGGTCAGGTTTCAAGTGCAGCTTATAGTAATCCCTTTTTTGATTGCATATAATAGTTGGATGAGAGTATTTGGTCTGACTGGGTTATAAGCATGTGTCTGGGTTATAAATATGGATCTGTTCTCACTAAGTATGGTCTCAGTACCCTTGTAACCTCACCTTGACAGCTCCTTCAGAAACAAGGAGGCCACCACCAATTCTCCGTGAACCAGGTTTTGGTTTCCAGAATTAAAATTATTCTAATGTTGCCATTTTCCCCTTTCTGGTGTGCGTTCAAATCCAGTGGTTCTGAAGTTATCGTCACATATTAGTCACCCCCTAAGTTCTTTTCTGTAGATAATGGTCAACTAAAGCTTAGCAGAAAGGCTGTGTCTGGACCATACATACTCTGATCCAAAGCCTAGCCTTATGCAGAACCAAAAGGAGAAAGGTGCTGCTTCCCAGTCCCTTGAAACCTTGAAGAAGGAGAAAACCTTGAAGAAGTCTCCTTGAAGAAGGAGAAAAGTCTGCTGGGCAGAGGCACTACTCCTGGATAGGGCTTCTGGAAGAGCTTCCCCAGGCAGGCTGTAAGAGGTTGACACACCTAAGTAGCTTTACCTGCTTAAGTTATGTTCTAAGATCTACAAGTCCTGAATCACTTTCTGAGTAGGTGACTTGCTTGATTAATTAGTTTTCAGTGTGGCCTGTTACCCATGAGCAGTTAGGAAGCCTTTCCACTCCATCACCAAGCATTTTACATTTTAATTTTGCCAGACATTATTTTCTTTTAATGTGCAGTCTATTCAACAGCTGCCTGCAGTGCCCCATACGAGGTCTTTAGAGGCACTGCTGCATGTTTTAATAGTCGGCGTAGTTGCTGTAAGGTTTAATGTTCACCAGCCTGCTGAAACACAAATGGCTTCACAGCATCCATATGATTTTATCCTATCAGTAATAAGCTATTACATGAATATGGAATAAGTTTTATGTGCCAAAGCAGAGAAGGAGTATTAATTTCCCATACCATTACCTTCTCATTTTGAATTAGCAAAGGTGTGACTGAGAGGCATTTCTAAAACAACATTGTGCCACGTATTGCCGCATGAGGAATGCCCTGGTGAGGAACTGCTGCAATTACACTTTGCATTTATATGAAAATCATAGAATCATAGAATGGTAAGTTTGGAAGGGACCTCAAAGATCATCTAGTTCCAACCCCCTACCACAGGCAGGGACACCTCCCACTAGTACAGGTCACTGAAGGCCTCATCCGACCTGACCTTGAACACCTCCAGGGAGGGAGCAGCCACAACCTCCCTGGGCAACCTGTGCCAGTGTCTCACCACCCTCACTGTAAAGAACTTCTTCCTAACATCCAGTTTCAATCCTTCCTCTACAGGTCTTTCTCCATCTCTGCCTCTGCAGAGGAGAAAGTGACCATACCATTTAGACACTGGCCAAGGAGCTCCTCCACTTTACATTTACACATTCAATTTAACTTCTCTCAGGCTGCACCCCACAGCGAGGCCACTCAGAGGTCTCTTCTTGCCCACCACTTTCCCATTCAGCTGCTCTGATTCTGTGCTGCTGCCTGTAACAGATCTTACCTGTGGTTTTCCACCTTGGAAGGGCTTCACGGCTCTGTGCAGTGACTGTTCTAAATTAGGATTAGATTTAGGGTTGGGTGAATATTTTTCAGGGATGAAGTTATTCACACACACAGAGGTTGGAGTCATCCCAAAACTCCTCGCTGAGAAGTTAAAATCAAATCTGCTGAATAAAATATTTCAGGCTAAATCCAATCGGGGGCTTGGTCTGTCAGCGCACAAGGAAAACTTCTGCATTTAAATGAGCTCAGAAGGCAACATGAGGAGAGCAGGGGCTGCCCTACTGTGCAGGCCACCCAGGTGAGTATCCTTCAGACCTCGTTGCATGGAGTCCGGACATGCTGTTGCAGTGTCGGGAAACATTCCAGTATTAACTGGACATATGAGCAATCCAAGCTGTGCTAACTGCTAAACTGTAAGTTAAAGTTTCACAGTCTAAATGAAAAGTTTATCCAAAGGCCAAGGACACAGTCTACAGCAACCTGCAGCAGAACTACAGTAACAACCTGGATCAAACCAAAACAAGGGGCATTTTGAACAGATAGTGATGAGCTATCCACTTGGTTCCTCACATCTTGCATCTTAACGACTTACATCAATCAGAGAATGCCACAAGAGTTTGCATCTGGGTGATTTGGGCCAGCTACTTGGGGCAACAGCTTGTCTCTTAATGATGTGGCCCAAATGCTTTGTAATGCCTGAACAGTCTGTTGGAAGGGTATATAAATGCATGTTCATATTCAATAAATTGACATTGCTTGGGTCATACTGATCTGTGTGTGGCTCTGCCCAGAAGCTCTCACTGAGGAAGTCCTGGGAAGGATTGCTATTGTGCAGTGTCTGCTCAGGTCCTGCTCTTGTGCAGATGTCCATGAGACCTTCCCTCATTTTCAGTTTGCACTGCACTGTGCCCCTGGAGCCAACCATGTCCCAGTTTGTGTTGGCAAGTCTGATTTGTCTGCCAAACTTTAGTACTTTTCATGTGTATTGAGTGAGTTTAACTGTCCTGATTTCTGTCCATTTCTCCAGTGTTTCAAGATTGTTTTTCTAAGCCTGTTCCCAAAAGACTTCCCCACCTCCTCCAGCTGCTTGTCAAGTGTGTGTTTTAGCAATGGGCACTCTTTTCTAAGTACTCAGTATGTAAAGACATTACCATCATTGCTGGCAAAGAGTGGTAAGCATTTCTTTGCAACCTGAAGAATTTAGCAAGTGTTGTGCTTCTGCTCTGGACAGATGTAAGAATCTCCAGAAGCTTTATAATTATTTATTTGAATGCAGTGGGTTTATCGATCCCTGTGGAATCCAATGGATTTAATCTCTGCTAAAACCCAAGTGACTAAAGAGTGCAGCCTCTTTGATAAATTAAGAATTGAATATAATGCATTATTAATTGTGGTCCTTGTTCTGGTTTTGGTGACACAAGATGCAAAGACCCCAATTAATCCCCCACACACCTCATGTTTCGTTCAGTGAACTGTTTCCACACCAATTTCAGTTCTATCATAAACCTAGCAAAGGAATAATGTTAGGTGTGCTCTTTGCACACTTTATAGAATGAACTATATACTTGCAGTGTTTGGGGCTTGCTGAAGTTATTTCAAGCTGTTTTCTGTTTTTCAGCAGAAGCTGCTGCATTCCGCAAGTGAGAGTCTCACTACACACATGCAACCATTGGGCATTCATTCAGTTCCAAATGATGGGTAAATAATACAAATGTTCTAAAGCAATCACTAACATGATACACCATATTTATGTGGCACAAATAACTGCATGGAAAAAAAAAAAAATCCTGAAAACCAGTTCTTAAACATTGCATGGGGCAGTAAGTGGAAGTCATCTGTGGTACAAGAGAAATGGGTTTAAGGAATCCTTGTCCATGTTACAGGAGATGTGAGCCCAATGCACTGCACTCTGCTGTTTGCTTCTGTGCTCTGGAGACCCCATTTACTGCAGCTGCACACATCACTCTCTGCTCATGACCTTGACTTATCTTTTTATTGACCTAATGAGCAGAACTCAATATATTTTCTGGAAGATGGGATTACAGACAGCACTGAACAAATGATCTCTCCGTTCCTTATCCTGGCCTCAGGTACCTGGTACCTCACTGACCTGAAGGCCAACAAAAGCTACTGCCCAGTGTCCTCTCATTGCCTTAGGAAATGGGAACCCTCCTAAGTGTCCTTGATCTTGCCAAAGGATTTTTAAGCCTCATTCCTGAGATCTTTTTTTTTTCCCCACATTTTTTCTCCCGCCTTTTTTTTTTTTTCCCCTCCTGCATTATTTTAAAGCAAGATATTCTCTAAAAGGATTTATAACTTACCATTAGAAATCCGCTTCATTGCTTTTCAGCCCTTTAGGATTTTGTCAGTATTACTAAAGGGATTTTTATCACTAGGGAAATATGGCTTCAGACATTGTATCTTAAAAAAATAAATCTGAAGCACAGACTGTCAGTGAAGCAGCCAACACATTTATATTCTTCTCCAGAGCAGCTTGTCTTCTAAACCAGGGGATTCTTTAGCAAGGTGGTTTAATTTTTTATGTGTCAGAATAAAGCAAATTTCTGACTGAGGGAAACCATCCGTACAGATGACAGCTTGACAATTGGGGTTTGCTGGTTTGCTAGCACAGATTTCACCTTGTTTTCAGAACATTTTATTACAACTGCATTCCTATTCATTCTGGTCCCACACTTAAATACATTCTTAAGTCTAGTTCTGCTCAGCTATTTACTTAGGATTACAAGCATGTACCTAAGTAAATCAAACAGCCTCTCATGTGTTTCCCTGCATTAAGGTCTGGCTCCTGGTGCACAGAGGGTGAGTGAAGAAGGAATTAGGGACATTAGTTCCTGCTATGCTAGACCCAAGAGGTGCCATAGAGTGAAAAGCATTCAAGGTCCCTCCTACATTTCTTTCTGGGCATACAGGACTCAAAAGATAAAAGCTTGGGTGGGTTTGAATACATTGTGTGTGTGACTTCATTTCTGCAGGGGTTTCTTGGTCTTTACTTGAAGTTGTTACAATCATCTTACCTAGAGTAAGGAAGACCAGGAGGATTTTGCAGTCACAGCTTACTGCATACCCATTGTGAACTCCCTGAGCAAGCAATGGAAGCAGTTCACCTGCAGCATTTACATAGAGACCTACCCAAGACCTTATTGTGCCTCCATGTTGTACCTTGTGTATCAATAACTTGGGAGTCAGCTTAGGAAGCAGATGTACCCAAGGAAATGCTGCGTTGCAGAGACAGTATTAACCTTAGGTATGGGCTTCAGGGAGGCAAAAGCTGAAATCCAAGCAAAAGCAGATTCTACTTCATAAAGAGCTCAATGACCAAATTCCTTTCATTATTGAATGTAGCAAGAAATAAATTTCCTTTCTTCTCCATCTAAAACTGCCCTCAGAGAACATGAAGAGGAGCCCATGTCTTTGGTAGGCTTTGTCTGCCTGTGTACCACCCAATGCAGATTGTTGATCTGGAATAAGGAAGACTGAACCCTTCTCAGAGC
The DNA here is from genome assembly GCA_013396675.1 of Eubucco bourcierii. Classification (NCBI taxonomy): domain Eukaryota; kingdom Metazoa; phylum Chordata; class Aves; order Piciformes; family Ramphastidae; genus Eubucco; species Eubucco bourcierii. Next base: position 73,489 of record VWZE01021588.1, read on the forward strand.
AGAGTGGTTCCAGATTGAAGCTGGAGGAGGCCATTAAACCAGGAAATACCAAACCCAGGAAATAACTCATTTCTGAAGGTATTTATCCATGTCTTGGTTTTGCCCAAAAATGTAGGCTCCCATGCTGGACTTCGAGTTTACTGAAGCTTTGCATGTCTCACTTGTAAGCTGGTCCAAAGCATTTTCTGAATCATTGTGTGGTGAGTTGGTTGTGGTTGATTTTGCTGTCATTGGGTTTCATTTGGTAGGTTGGGTGTTTTGGGGCTGGGTGTTTTTCTGATGGTCAGTTGGTTGAAACACAGGACACTGCAGAGGTGACTGGGTCAAAGAAATCTTTTACAGCCAGGAACTGGGGTTTATTGAAACACAGTGCAGTAACAAGAATGAAATACTCTGAGTACAACCTCTGTGGCTACTTACAGTGTTACTCAGGAATTCTCCAGTGCTTTGGCAGGTGGGGATGGACAGAGCTTTCATTTTGTAAAAAAGAAAAAATGAAAACAACAACAAAAATTCTGCATCACTTCCCAAGAAGCTTGGATTAATTAACAAGTGCAGAATACTGGTTCCTGGGAATGCCAGCAAATCCAGATCCCAATGCACCAGGCTTTGTCGTGCTGCCACTGTGCAGTGACCGTGAACTGCATCCTCATCTTTCGTTGATGACAGTGTTTAGAATGTCCTCCAGCTCCTCTTCCTGAAGAGGCTTTGCCAAAAATTGCTCACAATAAAATGTTATTAACTTCTAAACTGATGCATACAATACTCACAGCTGGTGGCTCTATGCTGTTTACAGCAGAAGTGATCTGTCTGTTTATATATTTATAACAGGTCAGGTAGTGATTAATGTCCAGGGGGCCGGGGAGCGACTTGCCTCAGCAAGCACTTCCATCATACAGTTGCTCGTGCAGAGTCCCTGCTTCCCCCACTCAGGTCACCTTTGTCCCTCCGTGAACTACATGTTCTACCTCTGCACTGGTACATTATGTAAGTCAAACCCCAGACAATAGGATTAAGTGTGTGTGATCTTTAGAAAGAAGTCTGCATCAGGTAACTTTTACTTCCATCCTTGGCTTTGACCCTTCAGGCTCTAATCAGCTCTCAATTTCAAGCTCATCTTTGAACCCACAAAGGCTCTCTTGTCAGAGGCAAGATACTGTATCTAATCACTCAATTTCAAGAGCTGGGCTCTACAATTGAAACGCCAGGTATTCAAGTTCACCATAAGGACAGGAAGAGTCATCCTTAAAACAAAAGTTAACAGGGTTTCCTTTTGCTGCCCATGTGCCGTGGCTGAACCCACCACGGTGCAGCCCTGCAGTCCATGTCAGCTCTCAGCAGCACAACCAGCAGGGGTAGAACATGGCAGCTCCTTGCCTGAGTCACATTTCACAAGTACCAAACTTGGAAGCTCGCCTCACACATGGGGCTGGTTTTAGCAGGGGAGCAAACAGTTTAATTGCTCAGATTCCAGGACCGGACCTCAACTAACCTCAATTAATTAATTAGATATCGTCACAAGTCATCAAGGTGAGGAGAAGAAAAAGCTTCTATTTTGAGACCTGTTCTAGGACCTTCTTGTTTGCCTTTGCCAGCGGAGAGGAGTGGGGAAAGTGCTTTCTAGTGCTGCTAAAACAAGCCCTTCCCTGGCTCAGGTGAGGGCAAAGCCAGCCTCAGTGATGAATGACTTCAGACGCTCCTACCATGCCCATCGTACAGGAGTCTGTGTGGCTCTGCCACCTCAGGTTGGCTGATCTCTATGCCCAGGCTTTTCTGCTCTCTGTGCCCAGGCTTTTCTCCTCATCAACTGAATTGATACTTTAGAGACTAAATACAGATCAAGGCAGAACGGCTGCAGTTGAAATGAGTGTGAGCTACTGTGAGCTACTGCAGGGCTTGTTGGTAGGCTGTCCAGCAGGGGATGAGTTGTCACAGGGCGCTCTTGCTTCCAGGCTCTCTGGACAGTGAGGACAGAAAGATTCATCCAGAGGATGGCTCAGGAGGAATGGGATATCTGGAAAGAATCACAGAATCACAGGACTCTGAAATGTCCTTCCTTGCTTACAAGTGCCTGTGCTGCCCTTCTGGAAGCAGCAGCCTCTGCAAACACTGAGATGAGAGCCTAGAGGGAGATGGATGCCAAGAGGCAGGTGGAGCAGTTGCACCAGTTGCTCTCCTACAGCTTGGGGTGGCTGTAACTCAGCACGACAGCAGCTTGTTTGTCTGCAAGCTCAGAATTGGGATATAACAGCTTCCCTTGGGAAGGGAAACTCAACTCTCCTGAATAATTCATATTTTTTCCCCCTTAATTATTCAATAATAGGTGCCCATTCTTCGGTATTGATATCCCAGATAAACTGCCAACAGTACATTATGCCTCCAGATCTCATTTTCAGTAGTTTAAGGCCAAATTTTCAAAGGTATAATAGCATCTTAAGATAGACATAACAAATTTCAAGACCAGTAATTAAGCTGGGCATCCAATTCCCGAGGAGCACAACCTCTGTAGGCATTTTCTAAATGTCTCTTCTGGCACCTAATGACCTTGGCACCTTTCTCAAAAGCACAGAACAGAGGGAGCTTGGATGACTTCCTGTGATGAAGTTGCAGTGGAAGCTTTTGTTAAGTAGGAAATGAAAAAAAAGGTCTTTTAGCATGTTTATTTTGTTCGCTGCTTTCTTACCATGCAGTTGCAAAGGCAGGTCTGAAAAAAACTGAAGTGACGAGCAAGCTTGTTATTTGGAGGGTGAAAAAAACCAAGGTACTGTTGTTTTCTTCTAGTTAATTTAGCATTTGTGTCTGAGGCTGTGGTACCACCTTGATGTGGCACTGTTGGAATACATTTGCTTAAAATAACTTTTACACTCTTTGTTTCTTAGAAAGTCTGAAGCACAACTAACAAATGTTAAATATTTTAAGCATAGTCCTCCCAGCTGCACAACACTACTACTACTGGTTTTGGCAGATCCCCAGCACGGCTGGGAGTCCTCCCTCTGCTTTCTGTCCTCAAAATGCTTTCTGGATCAGAGTTTCTGACAAGTAGAGAGTGTGGGAGTGTCGTGTTCGACAGTTCCAAGTCATTAGGAGGAAGCTGAACTGGAGTAAATCAGTGTTTCTGCGCTGATCGTGGCAGTGTTCTGTTTGCTTTGGGAAGTTGAGATCCTGATCTAGTTCGAAAAAAGATAAATTTAGATTAATGTTTTCAGGTGACATAAACAAGGGTACATAAACAGTCTGGTTTGTAACAAAAGAGTTTACAGGTTTCTATCTCTGCCTCAGTTAGTTTATAGTCAACTAAATCACAGTGACTTAATATGATTTAATAAGTAATAGAAAGTAGTGGAATTTGTAATACTTTTATTTCTATTAGACTGCATACTCTGCTCCTCACTGATACACTCCAGCCTGCTGGCTGCCTGGTGCAGGAGGAAATCTTGTCCGTTCTCTGCCTTACGGGGACAGGCAGGGAGTGGACATCTTTCTACATTCCCCAGCACAGCATGGGGAGTTGGATCCATCCCAGGGGCAGCACAGGCTGCGTCAGCAGTTACTGGGCCAGTCCTACTGGTTGGCCTCTACTTGGGGGACAATCCATTTGATATTATCTATAGAGCAGGCCTATCCTAAGGCTCAAGTCTTTAAATTTATTTAGAAACCTAAATATACAAGTGATTTCCTGACAGACTTGCCTGGGAACACGGATGAGGACTCTAAATGAATGCTGTAACTCTGTCAAGTTCCCAGAGAGAGAGAAAGTGAGTTTCTGGAAATGGCAAAGGCTGTTGGACTGTGTTAGGTTTCCAGAAAAGAAAAAAACCGTTAATTTGCAAAACAGAACAAGAGGAATTCACATAACCTTGACACCAAGATTATCTGGGGCCCGCTGAGCATCTGCCAACCATAACCCACTCGGTAAACTTGTCACTTATGAATAAAGTGAAGAGCACTAATTATTTGCAGAAATTAATGTAGTAAATAATTGTGCACAACAAATATGCTTGCTTCAATGGTAATCTGCATGTTGATGATTTGCAAAGAGGAAAAATGTGATACTTTATGGGAATTTACTCATTGCTATAAAATGCTTTGTCCAAACTTACTACTCAAGAAAGAGGCAAGGGAGCATTGCACAGCATAGTTAGTGTTTGTGCATAGAAATCAGATAATGATCCCTTAGGATGAAGGTCTGGCTGTAGGAATTCAGCCTAAGCTTTACACTGGTGTTGGGTTTTCTTCACACACATGCCAGATCCCACAGCACTGCCTCACTAACACTGCTTGGTGTGTGGCAGCAAGGGGAGAGCAGGGGAAGCGACACGGGTCATTGTTTGCTAGGCTCTGGCTTCAGCAGAGCCTTTCACAAACTTCAGCTTTTGCCATAGGTTTTTATGGGGCTCAGATAAAGAGCAGCAATTTCTGGTAGCTGAATTGCCCTGTGTGCTACTTGACAGCTGTCAATCAATGACTTCTGAACCTTGCTTCTTTGTTACGGGTGTTTGAGGAAAAAGAGGAGCATTTGCACAACCTGAGCGGACTCCATTAGCATAATGACAAGAATGTAGTACATCTAGAGTAAAAACCAGCACAGGGCAAATTTAACCTGCCTTCCAACCCAGTTTCTACATGGAATGGGAGTTTGCTAACCAAGGAATCGAATCTAATTTCCTGAATTTCTAGACTGATCACGGGAATTGTACAGGGAATAGAACAGCGATCGCTTCATGCGGTTAGTGATTGCCATTTACATCTGAGGAGGATACTTGCAAGATGCATGCCAACAGAGCCTGGCTTTTAGCTTGAGCACTTCATTTCTTGCTGTCTAACTTAGTCTTGATTAAAATTGCTATGGCTTTTGTCTCTCCTTCACTTCATCCTCCTGGGAATTTCACTGAGGATGCTTGCCTTGATTCAGCATTTATTTACTTACATGACTCAGTTAATTTAACCAGGATGTCTGGAATTAATGCTACAGCATGTGTGTCATATATGTTATTTGTTACTAGATTATTTTCCAGCACTGAGGCAGTAGTAAAATCGTGCTGATCCTGAAGCCCCATTCTGGTCAGTAATCACTGTAGAGATCCCTGAATTTCGTTTAAATACATTGACCAGATAATGACTTTGTACACTGTAGTGAATACAGAGCTGTGCTGGGTTTTTTCTAGCTGAAGACTGAAATCCTATTCCCAGGGCTTTGAAAATGCTGTTCTGACATTTCATAAGACTCCAAGGGAAAAAGCCTGTGATGAGAAGCCCAACTTTGAACACATTGCAGGAGTCCTTTATTGTGGTAGCTAAGGAGCAGCCTTGAAAGTTAAGTTAATCCATTAATGTCCATATAGAACCATAGAATAGTAAGGTTGGAAGGGACCTCAAGGATCATCTACTTCCAACCCCCTGTCATAGGTAGGTACACCTCCCACTAGTACAGGTCACTCAAGGCCTCATCCAACCTGGCCTTGAACACCTCCAGGCAGGGAGCAGCCACAACCTCCCTGGGCAACCTGTGCCAGTCTCTCACCACCCTCACTGGAAAGAACTTCCTCCTAACATCCACTTTCAATCTCCCCTCTGCCACTTCAAACCCATTGCCCCTTCTCCTGACATTGCAAGACCTTGGCAATAGTCCCTCCACAGCCTTCCTGGAGCCCCCCCAACCCCCTTCAGATCCTGGAAGGCTGCTCTAAGGTCTCCTTGAAACCTTCTCCTCTCCAGGCTCCAGAGCCCCAACTCTCTCAGCCTGTCCTCACAGCAGAGCTGCTGCAGCCCTCTCAGCATCTTGGTGACCTCCTCTGGACCCGCTCCAACACTTCCATGTTCTTCCTGTGCTGGGGGCTCCAGAACTGCACACAGGACTGCAGGTGGGGTCTGAGGAGAGCAGAGTAAAGGGGCACAATCCCCTCCCTTGCCCTGCTGCCCACACTGCTCTTGCTGCAGCCCAGCGCTCAGTTGCTGTCTAGGCTGCATGTGCAAACCGCAGACTCATGTTGAGCTTTTCATCAACCCAGACCCCCCCACCCCCCAATTAAAAGTTTGTATATTTAAGATTTTTTTAAATATATTTATAATATCCCAAATGTATGTTTTCACATACATGTTATAAATATGTGCTTAACGAAAAAAAAAAAAATCATGTCAAATAATTTAGAATTCTTTAAAGAAGAACCAAAGTCCTCTTCCTTGCATGAGACATAACCTATGAAGTGTGGTAACCAAAACATAAGTTTATGTGCCAAGGCATGGCAGTTTTTGCTATTTTAAGGAAGTTAATTAATTTCAGAAGACACTGTTTAATGAAAGTGCTTGCTCTCTTTCATGCTACTCCTGTTTATTTTTGTCCAGCCCTGGTTGGTTTGTTAAATATCACTGAATGATATTTCCAAGTTTGCAATGCTCCCACAGACCAGGTGCAAACATTTTTATGTGTGCATCTATCTATCTATATGTTACATATATATATAATTGATTATAAATAATTACAAGGTAAATTAAAGATAAATTCCCACCTACCCATCATCAGGCATGTCCCTCCACAAATGTCATTTCCATTTATCTCTGTTCAATGTAATGCCAAGGGAAATTTGATCAGGCATTACATCCCAAAGGTCTGAATATCAAGTCATTTCCTATGAAATTTCCCAGCAGTTTAAGGCTTGCAAGGCTCTGTCATGGGCCTACCCCTTTATTTTATCAGCTTCACCTCCATCCCCACCTACATCCATAGCTGCTGGTGTTTGAATTTCTTCCTCTTTGCAGCCCAGACCATCTGGAAGTACCTGTCTGCATATCTCTGTTTGCAGGAACTCTCCGTCTATTTTCAAGTATCATCCCAAAATATCTTCCTCTTACCCACAGCCCTTCAGTTCTCACCCCATCTGCAGCCACATTTTAAGTGTTGCTTTTGGGATTGTACTATCTAGTTGTGGATTGTGCTTTGAGATGGGAGTGGCCATCCCAGGTGTCCTGGTACACATTTGGGTGCCAGACAGGGAGGCATCCAAGGCAAAGCCTACAGACACCAAGGGAAGAGTCCTTTTGACCTGTGATCCTGTTAACTGTGGTTGCTGCCTTAGGGGAAGTTCAGCACTGTGGGTCCTGCCAGCATCACTGCAACCTTGCTGCCACAAGTGGTTTTTACAGTTATCTGGGTGCTTCCTTTCAACCAATTCCTTTTGTTGTCCAAAAATTGAGATCAAATAATTTTAACTTGCCTTCCCTCCCCAACTTGCAAAGTAAGATTAATTCTGGCTTTTCTCATTAAACTGCTAATGGCCTCTGTATTAAACTCCATGGCTGTTACTCAAAGGCATGCTGATTTTGACTGCCCAAGTTTTTAACACACATGTACAGCTCCAGCTGCAGTTGCTTCTAAGCAATACAAAAATACATTATGGCATGTGTATGGTCAGCAGTGCAACCTCAAAATACCTTAGAGCACAACATGAATCCATCTGAAGGTCAAAGTAAAACGTTCCTGTTTAATTGTAGTGGAGGGGTAATTAATTGATGTGAGATGATATTTTTTTAAAAAATATTGTTTATTAGTATTCACTATTCAGAACTCACCCCCTGATCACTAATTTCAATAACAATTAAGATTATTTGTACAGACATCTTCCAGAAATATGTAGTGGAGGGGTAATTAATTAATGTGAGATGATATTTTCAAAAACTAATGTTGTTTATTACTATTCACTAGTCAGAACTCACCACCCCCATCACTAATTTCAATAACACTCAGTTCTTTGCATTGGTCATGGAAACTCTATACAGGTTACAGCAGGCTCTAGCAATAACTACTGATAACAACTGACATTAACTGAACTCCATTGAACTGCCAGAGAAGGTTGCTGCAGGCAGTGCACCGCTGGCGGTCAATACTCCACTTGGCCACTAGATGGCCTCAAGGAGCTCCTTTCTGCTGATGGCAGAAGGCAATGGTGAGTTACAAGAGGCTTGAAGTATTCACTCACACAATGGTCTCCCGACTGGCAGGGCTGGCTACAGCTTCAGACAGTACTTAAAGACTTTCAGGGAAATCTTGTCAACTGCTGAGACTTCTGGTTCTTCCTGGGCTGCTGGGGAAAGGAGGCAGACATCTCTGACCTGGTCCTGATCTCCTCTGGATGATCTGTGTATCTCCAGGGCTTCCTGTCTTGGCAGGAGGCTTTTAGGAGCAGACAGGATGCAATGCCATGTGCAGTCTCAGCACGGTGTCACACATGCTGTGCGTGATGAGTGTGTGGAGGCATTTAGAGCCTGCTACTGGTAAGCTCTTGGCAGGCAGTTTCCAGGCAGTTCAGGATAGAATAAGATAGCACAAATATGATGGCAGAGAGCACAGACACAAGCGTAGACTACAGTTGTGCCCCTTACTCATCTCCTTTTATCCATACAACCCCAGACTAATGTGCCTTTGGGCACAGAATAGCCTATCAGAATGGCAGTTAGCCAAACCATGGCTTGCTTTAGCCAAATCTGGGCAGAGCACAGCCTTGCACAAGGCAAGCTGTGTGCCTTGTTTGCCTCAGGGTTCAAAACAAATCTGGGCAGGCCACAGTCCTCAGACTCAGAGGCTCCAGTTCTTTGTCTTCTTTCTCACGGTTGATTCTCCCCAAAACAGACGGAGAGTGTGTTGGTTTGAGGCTAATTAGAATATTTTAATAGAGAAAATTACACTATAGACTGTGAAAAGAAAACACGGTGATGTCTACTTCAGTCATACGCTTGCTGAAAAAAATTTGTTTGGGAACAATAACCAAAATATAGATAAGTCAGTCTCTCTCTGGCTCTTGCTGGGAGAGCAGTTCGGGCGATCTAGCAGCTTCTGGTTCTGGTTCCACTGCCGATTAATTTTCACTAACCACTTTTCTTCTAACTCCCCTGGCCGATCCTCCTAATTTACCTTGCATGTAAGGCAAACCTTGGGGTAAGGTACGGGGGGTGGGAAGAAGGTGGAAGGGTGGATGAGAGCCCCTTCTGGTGTTTCTGATTTCTGGGAGGGGAGTTGTGTTGCTGTATTACCTTTAACTTGTATATTTCTGTAACTATTCCTGTATATAGTGTATATATCTGCTTGTCCATTGTGCTGAGCTGTAAATAGAGCTTCATCTTTTAACTTCCAGCTGGCTGAGTTCTAGTCTGGGTCATTTTACAAAGTGTGGGGGGGCAGGGAGATCCCAAACCGTCACACAATACAATCTATTTTAAATTAATTGTTGTTTTANCATCACATAATTTTTATTTGGTGCCCAACGTGGGGCAGATAGAGGATAGCTTGTCACATTCTGCCCTAGTCTCTGCCATAAAAACTATGGGCACAGAGATAAAGGATAACACTAAGGGTTACATAAAGGATAGCATTAGGGATAGCATTAGACATGGCATTAAGGATGGCATGAAA
>VWZE01021593.1:2310-18444 GCA_013396675.1 Eubucco bourcierii
TCCTCCTTACCTCAGTGGATTCTGGAGTGCTTTGGTGCTGTCAGATCAAAGAGTGGCTGTACTTCAGTCAGCATTAAAGCTCTTAGATCTCACCTGCCTTTCGTCGACGTGGGACTCTGTGTCAAACAAGCACCATGAATAGGCTGGGGAGTAATCACACAGGGGATGGGGACAGGTGGATTTGCGAAAGCTGGTCGGTGAGATTTGTGTGGGTTTGCTGTCATTTATGTATTTAAAGTAAGAAATAAGTCTCTAGGGTTGTTGACATGCCTCCCTTCAACCTTCCCTTGGCTCCAGCCATCAATTCCTGCAGTGTTAACAAGGGAGGCTGCGAGCAGGAGTGCATTCAGCTCAGTGAAGACCGCTACAAGTGCCAGTGCCAGCCAGGCTACCAGCTGAAGAGGGATGCCAAGTCCTGTGAAGGTGAGTCACAGAGTTACAGAATGGTGGGGGTTGAAAGGGACCTCTGGACATCATCTAGTCCAACCTCTCTGCTAAAGCAGGTTTGCCTAGATCAGTTTGCACTGGAATGCATGTGGTTGGGGTTTGAATCTCTCCAGGAAAGGGATCCCTCAGCCTTTTCATCATCCTCAAGTGAAATCCTCCTATGAGGACAGGCTGAGAGAGTTGGGGCTCTTCAGCCTGGAGAAGAGAAGGCTTCGATGGGACCTGATAGTAGCCTTCCAGTATCTGAAGGGGGCCTACAGGAAGGCTGGGGAAGGATTATTTACAAGGTCCTGCAATGACAGGACAAGGGGCAATGGGCTTAAACTGGCAGAGGGGAGATTTAGACTGGATGTTAGGAGGAAGTTGTTTACAGTGAGGGTCGTGAGGCACTGGAACAGTTTGCCCAGGGAGGTTGTGGATGCTCCCTCCCTGGATGTGTTCAAGGCCAGATTGGATGAGGCCTTGAGTAACCTGTACTAGTGGGAGGTGTCCCTGCCTATGGCAGGGGGTTGGAACTAGATGATCCTTGAGGTCCCTTCCAACCTTACCATTCTATGATTCTATAAATAAATTTCAACTTAATCACAGAATGTCAGGGGTTGAAAAGGATCTCCAAAGATCATCTAGTCCAACCCTTCTGTCAGAGCAGGATCACCTCTACCAGATCACACAGGAATGTGTCCAGGCGAGTCATGAATATTTCCCAAGTGCAAGTGAAGCCTCCTGTGTTCTACTTTGTGCCCACTACCAACTACCCCTTGTCCTATCACTGGGGACCACTGAAGAGAGCCCAGTCCTTTCCTAATGACCTTTACCCTTGATGTATTTAAAAGATTTCCTTTCAGTCATCTCTTCTCCAGGCTAAACAGCCCCAAGTCTCTCAGCCTTTCTTCCTCACAGAGATGCTTCAGTCTCTCAGCATCTTTGTAGCCTACACTGGGCTCTTTCCATTAGTTCTCTGTCTCTCTTGGACTGGGGAGACCACAACTGGACACAGTACTCCAGGTGTGGTCTCACAAGGGCAGAATAAAGGGGCAGGACAACCTCCCTTGACCTGCTGACCACACTCCTTTTAAAGCACCCCAGAATACCACTGACTTTCTTGACCCCAAGAGCATACAGCTGGCTCATAGTGAACTTGTCCACCTGCACTCCAAGATCCTAGGAAGGACATGGAAGTGTTGGAGCGGGTCCAGAGGAGGGCCACAAAGATGCTCAGAGGGCTGGAGCAGCTCTCCTATGAGGACAGGCTGAGGGAGTTGGGGCTCTTCAGCCTGGAGAAGAGAAGGCTTCGAGGGGACCTGATAGTAGCCTTCCAGTATCTGAAGGGGGCCTACAGGAAGGCTGGGGAAGGATTATTTACAAGGTCCTGCAATGACAGGACAAGGGGCAATGGGCTTAAACTGGCAGAGGGGAGATTTAGACTGGATGTTAGGAGGAAGTTCTTTACAGTAAGGGTGGTGAGGCACTGGAACAGGTTGCCCAGGGAGGTTGTGGATGCTCCCTCCCTGGATGTGTTCAAGGCCAGATTGGATGAGGCCTTGAGTAACCTGTACTAGTGGGAGGTGTCCCTGCCTATGGCAGGGGGTTGGAACTAGATGATCCTTGAGGTCCCTTCCAACCTTACCATTCTATGATTCTATGATTCTATGATCCTTCTCTGCAGAGCTGCTTTCCATTAGGTTAAGTTCTGTGCTACCTGCCTGGAGACACAGATAAAAAACAATTTCAAAGAGCCCACAGTAGTCCTTCAGGTGCCTGTATTCATTCCTTCTTGCCAAAAGCTGCTTTAGGAATCACTTATTAACAGCATTAAAATAATCTGTGTTTGAGCTGTGAAGTTCACCTTGGTTCACACCTTCAGACAAGATTTTGCCCTCACAGACCTCTGGCAGATCATTGCACGCTGACAACGGCGACATAGGTTAGGAACTGAAGCGTGGTTTAATTTGAACATTTTATTACTCATCAGGTTGTGTATAGACTTGGCAAGCACACCCTGTTTTATCTGACATAAAGCCTTTTCTTTATCTGCTCTTGGCTTATGTTCCTCCTAATTGCAGTCTGATTCATTCAGCCTCCCCTCCAGGTTTCTAAATGCTCAGAACAGAAATGCTACCTTTGGGGTTGATTTTTTTTTTTTTTTAATGAGGTTTTTTTGCTTTTTGTTTTTTGTTTTTTTTTCCCCTTCTCTTTTTTTCCTCCCCCTCCTATCTTCACATATTCATCAGTTTTTAAGGCACCTCCCCCTTTCCCCAGCACAAGAGCACACACATGGTACCTTTGAATATGCCAGAGACAGATAGGGCCAAATTTATGGATTTATTGCACTAAAATTCCTGTCACAGAACCGTTTCCATATGGCTCCTCTTCTGCTTGAAGATTTGCTATGCTGTGTATGAAGTGTAAGTAAATCCTGCTGTTCAGCTTGCTTCTGATTCATGCTGTGTGCAATGAACACTTGGCCTTCAGCTTTGGTCTCCCCAAGTCCTGCCCTCCGCAGAAACTCCGCACGCTGTGCTGCAGGAGCATCTGTGGCCAGCTCCCCTCTCCACTACCTCTCCCTGGGTGCCTGAGGTTTGTCCCTGAGACTGTCAGAAAGAGTTAGGAGAGTGTTAGTGTGGACAGGACAGCAGAGACTTTCCTTTGCTGTACTTCAGCCTGTTTCCAGACCTCTTGTGGCTCCTCTGACCCCTTGAGATGTCCTCGGCCAAGCCAACCAAGCATGCATGGAGCTTGTTGGTCATGTTCCTGGTGTTGTGGTGGGACAGGGACTGGATTGTAGGTGAGTCTTATAAATGCATACAAATCATAGAATCAGTCAGGGTTGGAAGGGACCACAAGGATCACCTAGTTCCAAACCCCCCTGCCATGTGAGGGCAGGGACACCTCACACTAGATCAGGCTGGCCAGAGCCTCATCCAGCCTGGCCTTAAATGCCTCCCTCCAGTCCTCTTCCAACACCTTCCTGGGCAACTTGTGCCAAGGGCTTACCAGCCTGATGCTGAAGAACTTCCTAAACTCCAGTCTCAATCTACTCATTTCTAGCTTTGTTCCATTCCCTCCAGTCCTATCACTGCCTGACCTCCTAAAAAGTCCCTCCCCAGCTTTCTCGTAGTCCCCTTCAGATACTGCAAGGCCGCAATAAATTCACCTCAGAGCCTTCTCCTCTCCAGAGTGAACAGCCCCAACTCCCTCAGTCTCTCCTCATAGGAGAGGTGCTCCAGCCTTCTTATCATCCTTGTGACCCTTCTCTGGACACCTTATAGCATGTCCCTATCCCTCTCGTAATAGTGGCCCCAGAACTGGACACAGTACTCCAGGTGGAGTCTCACCAAAGCAGAGGGGGAGGATCACTTCCCTCACCCTGCTGCCCACACTGCTCTTGCTGCAACCCAGGCTCTGGTTGGCTCTCTGGGCTGCAAGAGCACACTGAGATCATATTGAACTTCTCATCCACCAGCATCCCTATGTCTCTCTCCTCAGGGCTGCTCTCAAGCCAGTCACTGCCCGGCCTATATTGGTGCTAAAGGCTGGAGGTCATGAGAATGGGGCTGGAGTCTTTTTTTTGGTGCTCAGTGACAGATAAAAGTGCAAGCTACAACACATCAGATTTCACTTGAACTTAAGGGAAAACTACTTTGAGGGTGATAGAGCACTGGACCAGGCTGCTCAGAGAGGTTGTGGAGTCCCTTTCTCTGGAGACTTTCAAAACCCACCTGGACACATTCTTGTGCAACCTGGTCTAGGCAAACCTGCTTTAGCAGGGAGGGGGGTTAGACAAGGTGTTCTCCAGATATCCCTTCTAACCATCACCATTCTGTGATATTATCAATCCATGATACCCAGTTGGTTAGAAGTTGTTCCTTGGGCAGTTCAAACTTCCATGCATCACTTCATGCTCATGATGGCAAGAACAAGTACCTTTGAGTTTCCTTTCTATAAATCAATGCTATTTCCACCCTTATGGAAAGGAAATCTTTGAGTTTCCTTTCTATAAATCAATGCTATTTCCACCCTTATGGAAAGGAAATTCTGTATTCTCTAGTGCAGAGTCATTGTTACTGTGAGCACAAAGGGGCTTGATAAGGCCCCATTATATCTCTCCAGGTGTTATGGCAGATAGGACTGGAGACTGTTCTTCACAACCTTGTAGTGAAGGTCTGGAAGGTCCACAGCACATGCAGAGCCCATACTGATCCTTCACCAAGAACACTGAATCACAGAATGGTCTGGGTTGAAATGGACCTCCAAGGGTCATCCAATTCAACCTCCTACTATCCCAGTTCAATGCATCACCAAGGCTTTTTCAGATGAGGCTTCCTGGATGTCCTGGCACATCAGGGAAATGAAATAGTTCCAGAAAATCTTTTAAGCCAGTGTTTAACAGCTTGGAATAGAGCTTTGGAGGCTGGAGTCTATTATGTACTAGAGTTAAGTCATAGAATCATAGAATGGTAAGGTTGGAAGGGACATCAAAGATCATCTAATTCCAACCCCCTGCCATAGGCAGGGACACCTCCCACTAGCACAGGTCACTCAAGGCCTCCTCCAACCTGGCCTTGAACACCTCCAGGGAGGGAGCAGCCACAACCTCCCTGGGCAACCTGTGCCAGTGTCTCACCACCCTCACTGCAAACAACTTCTTCCTAACACCCAGCCTAAATCTCCCCTCTGCCAGTTCAAACCCATTGCCCCTTGTCCTGTCATTGCAAGGCCTTATCAATACTCCCTCTCCAGCCTTCCTGTAGCCCCCTTCAGATACTGGAAGGCTACTCTAAGGTCCCCTTGAAGCCTTCTGTTCTCCAGGCTGCAGAGCCCCAACTCTTGTAGCCTACCCTTATAGGAGAGCTCAAGTCAACCAATAAGAGTCAAAAGTGTAGGGAAAAGAACACTAATGAGTTATTTTTAACTTGAAACCTGCCTGTAACAGGAGGGAACAGACATGCCAGTGGAAAACATGTCAATCAGTGGCTGCCTTATGTCCTGAAGATCTTTCCTTTACAAACTCTTTATCTTGTCTGAGAACTTCCAAACCTGCTATCTTGATTCAAATTACTGTGTTTTGCTAACATCTGCCCTATAATGTGTTGTTTGCTTGTTGTCATGTCACAGAGCATTACAAGTTTTACTCTATGCTGTAATCTTCCTCAAAATTTAAGCTCTGGATGCTTTGGAAAAAAAAAAAACCCAACCTTTTATCATATGCAGGTTTAACAGATGCTGTTTGATAGTGACTTCTTTTAATTTAACCAAATAGAAAAAGGCTCAGGAAATAACTCAGCATTTCATATCAGCAAGGAACAAGTTCTTGCTTGAAGCTAAATTCCTTTGTAGACCACAAGTTGCCAAAACTGCAGAACTAAGTTGTCAGCCTTGAAAGTGTCATGCAGGATGAAGTGCTGCTGTCCCCTGGAAAACTATTTGTAACCTATCATGTTGAAAGTCCAACAAAAAAATTTCAGTTCTACATCCTTAACAGTGATTTACTTATTTATTTATTTTTAAAAATGCTGTCAAGTCAAGCTCTCAACCTGCAGACTTGAACAGTTATGTTCTTGAGATGACAGGAGGAGAAAGCAGGGAATATGAAGGTGTTCCGGGGCAACAACTTCCTTTGTCAGACAGTGGTACAAAATGCCACTGGCAATACAAAAAAGTCAGAAAGGATAAAACCACCCCATGTGAAAATGTATCTATCCTGGGCTGGATCAGGAATAAAGTGGCCAACAGGAGCAGGCAGATGCTTCTGCCCCTGTACTCAGCACTGTTCAGGCCACGTCTTGAGTGCTGTGTCCAGTTCTGGGCCCCTCAATTCAAGAGAGATGTTGAGGTGCTGGAAGGTGTCCAGAGAAGGGCAACAAGGCTGGGGAGGGGCCTGGAGCACAGCCCTGTGAGGAGAGGCTGAGAGAGCTGGGGGTGTGCAGCCTGCAGAAGAGGAGGCTCAGGGCAGAGCTCATTGCTGTCTATAATTACCTGAAGGGAGGTTGTAGCCAGGTGGGGTTGGGATCTTCTCCCATGCACCCAGGAAAAGAACGAGGGGTCACAGCCTCAAGTTGTGCCAGGGCAGGTCTGGGCTGGATGTTAGGAGGAAATTCTTGCCAGAGAGAGTGATTGGCATTGGAATGGGCTGCCCAGGGAGGTGATGGAGTCACTGTCCCTGGAGGTGTTGAAGCAAAGCCTGGCTGGGGCACTTAGTGCCATGGTCTGGTTGATTGGCTAGGGCTGGGTGCTAGGTTGGGCTGGGTGAGCTTGGAGGTCTTGTCCAACCTGCTTGATTCTATGATTCTATAAAACAGATGTCTGTCTTTCCTATTTCTTTTCCCATCATAACTGTGTGGTTAGCCACTGGAAGAGCAAACCAGCAAGATCTAGAGGAAAACAGCTTCAACCCTTCTTCAGGGTTACCAAGACTCCACTGTCAATGCTGTTGAATTGGTGTTGACTTTCTTAATGGTGCCCTGATTACATTGGCTTGTACAGAGCTTGAGATGGCCAGAGAAGGAGATCCCATGCTGGAGGCAAGTGAGGGATGTTAGTTAAGTGTCTCTAATTGGGCAATAGTTAGCAAAAAGGCTAAAAGTGAATCAGGGCTTGAGCTGCAAGGAATTGGGCTTAGCTATTTCAAATTAAGTAGTACTCCAGAGGTCATATTTTCAACAGTGTTCTCCAAATTTTACCCATGTCATGTTATTCACCAGCATGTTGGTGACTTGTAACTAACACTCTACACTGAAACCTCAACCTTGTGCAGAATGTCAGATGTCAATATGAAAACTGAATCACAGAACCACAGAAACATCCAGGTTGGAAAAGACCCTCAGGATCACCAAGTCCAACCTATAACCTTACTCTGGCTCTTAACCCAAATCAAACCTATCCAAACAGTTCCAGAAATCTGTTTTGGTGTGTGCAGAGTTTTCTATTTGGGCAAACACATCAGTGTGCTTCCAGCAGGTACTTGTGCCAGAAATAAACCCATAAATCACAGAGAAATCTTCTGTAGGCACTTCATAAATGTGTTTCTAAGTACTTGCCACTTAGAGCAGCTTATCCTTGAAATGGCATGTTATTGTTCAAGGGAAAAAAAAACCCAAGAAGAAATCATGATGTGCAGCATGAACAACATATGTTTTTAGCCTGAAAGGGGTCTTTTGGAGCTCTTCAGCATTTATTTCCTCCAGTGCCTTTTAAATACATGTTGTTCCATGTTGAACTCCACTGCTGCATGTGTTTATGGGTTCACACTTGTTGGAGTGCTAATTGCTATTGTTTAGAGAAGCTCTTAAAAATCTCCTCAATTACAGCAAAGGAAGGATAAAAATGTGCTTTTCTTGTCCTACTTCCAAGGTGTAATGCAAACCCAGTTTCCTGCTGTTTAAAGCATCGTTGCTGCTCGATGAAAAATGCTCTCCAGCAACAGAGAAAAGAGCACATAGAAAAACAAAGGCTTTGCTATGCACCAAAGCCTGTCAAATATATATATATTTAATTTTTTTCCCCACAGTCTAATCTGTTACAGCTGCAGCAATCTTCATTGTTAGCTGTAACAATGGCAGGTAAGACCATTTTCAGCCCCAAACGTGACCTTTAAGTTGACAGTGTGCTCTAATTGGTTGCAGTGATAAACCCCTGCACAAGCAGGGATGGAGGATGCTCACAGATCTGTCAGAATGAGAGAGGGATTGCAAAATGCCACTGTCATCCAGGGCATTTCCTTTCTGCAGGCAAAAAGTCCTGTTTAGGTAAGAAACTTTGGGCTGTTGATTGGGGATGAAAAGTATGAATCAATGCTCAGGCTCACTGAGCTTCGAGTGGAAAGGAATGCACCCTACCAATATGCCTTTTGAAGCAGCAGTTCTCTCCCTGGCATTTGTGTCAGTGAAATAGGCTTGAAGGACCTGTTGGAAGGCAGTGAAGGCAAAAAGGATTTGGGGGTCCTAGTGGCTGGGAGGTTGACCATGAGCCAGCAATGTGCTCTTGTGACCAGGAGGGGCAATGCTAGTTTGAGGTGTATTAAAAGGGCTGTGGTTAGTAGGTCGAGAGAAGAGGTTCTCCTGCCCCTCTACTCTGCCCTGGTGAGGCTCCAGTTCTAGGCCCCCTCAGTTCAAGAGGGGCATAGAACTGCTGGAGAGAGTCCAATACAGAGCCACAAAGATGCTGAAGGGAATGGAACATCTCTATTAGGAGGAGAGGCTGGAGGAGCTGGGGCTGTGCTACTGGGAGGAGACAGAGAGGTGACCTCAGCAATGGTTATAAAGATGTGCAGGGTGAGTGCCAGGAGGCTGGAGCCAGGCTCTGCTGGGTGATGCCTGATGACAGGACAAGGGGCAATGGGTGGAAGCTGAGGCATAGGAAGTTTCATTTAAACCTGAGGAGGATTCTTTTCCCTGTGAGGGTGACAGAACACTGGTACAGGGTGCCTAGGGGGGTTTTGGAGCCTCCCTCTCTGGCGATATTCAGGACCCACCTGGGTGCATTCCTGTGTGATCTGCTCTGGGTGATCCTGCTCTGGTAGGGGGGGTTGGACTGGATGAGCTTTTGAGGTCCCTTCCTGCCCCTGAAATTCTGTGATTCTGTGAGCATTTTAGTAATGGAAATGCCTCTGAAATGTCTTAAATCCTGCTTTATAGCTAATGAATTTGCAGGTGCTGTGGTATTATTCTCGTAGGGTCCCTTTAAAATAATGCCCCAGATAGAGTTCCTGGAAAACTGGCTTGAGTAACACTCTGAACCAGGTCACTGCAAACCTATTTAGAATTCAAAAGGGTTTTTAGCTGGAGAGCTCTTTCCATATTAATGGAGTGACTACTGTGAAGGAAGAAATCATGAAGTTTCAGGTTTCCAAGGAGAGAGGAGCTTAGAAAGTTGAATTCTAAAGTCTTGTATTTAGCCTGTGATTTCCAAAAGGATCTAAAAGCACTTCTGACCCTAAAATTTGGAGGAATTAGAGATGGAAATAGCTGCTTTACTTGCAGTACAGTGCTTGAAAAGTAGTTTATCAGTTTTATGAAGTGCAAAGCACCTGTGGGTTTCATGGTGCACAGATCATTCCCAGCCTTGTCAAGAAGATCAGGGCATGTGTTCAGACACTAATTTTCACTCTTCCTTTTGAAAAGGAGGTTGTAGCTAGGTGGGGTTGGGCTCTTGTCCCAGGCAACCAGCAACAGAATGAGGGGACACAGCCTCAAGTTGTGCTGGGAGAGGTCTAGGATGGATGTTGGGAGGAAGTTCTTGCCAGAGAGAGTGATTGGCATTGGAATGGGCTGCCCAGGGAGGTGATGGAGTCCCCATCCCTGGAGGTGTTGAAGCAAAGCCTGGATGGGGCACTTAGTGCTGTGGTCTGGTTGATTGGCTAGGGCTGGGTGCTAGGTTGGGCTGGGTGAGCTTGGAGGTCTCTTCCAANCTTCCAGTATCTAAAGGGGGCTGCAGGAAGGCTGGGGAGGGACTATTGCAATGACAGGACAAAGGGCAATGGGTTCAAAGTGGCAGAGGGGAGACTGAAACAGGATGTTAGGAGGAAGTTGTTGGCAGTGAGGGTGGTGAGACACTGGCACAGGTTGCCCAGGGAGGTTGTGGAGCATGGAATCACCCAATGTGATCAAAGGTGGCATTGCAGGAAAGGGGACAGTGGTGGGAGGCATCATGTAAGGAAGAGAAGGATCTGTCCATGGTTGAGAAATTTCTCAACTCATTGTTTTTTATAACAGTGATGTCTGTACAAAAATCCCTGAGTACAAAGCCACAGTTAGGTGCATACACAGCAGCCAGGACCTTAGAACATGCAGCCTCTTCAAACCTGTGTTTTCCACCACCTGAAACCCAACCTTAGTCATGAGAAGAAATACAACTTCAGACAGGCTGTGCTTTCACTTATGTGGAGAAAACACAGATTATAGATTTGAGATATTTGCTTTGTTATTTCACAGTATCACCAAGGTTGGAAGAGCCCTCAAAGATCATGAAGTCCAACCTGATACCACAGCCCTCAAGACCAGACCATGGCACCAAGTGCCACGTCCAAACCCGCCTTGAACATCTCCAGGGATGATGGCTCCACAATGACTTCCTCCATTAATTGTGTGAAAGTCTCCATAAAAACCTGCATTCCAACAGCTTTTTTTTTTTTTTTTTAATTTTACAGCAAGGTAGACATCAAAGATAACAGTTGGCATCAGAGATGAATCAGGGTCTAAAGACTCTGCTCTGCTTTCAATTCTAGGTACTCAAACAAGAACAAACTCCAGTGAAGACAGTTAATTCATGTCAGGTCCAAACCCACAGCCCAGTACTACAATAAGGATGTTCTAAGTTTCTGCCTTCCAGACACTTGTTGGTTAAACATTAATGAAGTTAACTTCATTCCATGAACCTTAGCAAGGCATTAAAAACAAAACCAAAATTGGACAGCATTACCTTTGGTTACTCTAATTAGCTCATTTGTAGTGAACGTTCAGTCTGGCACATACATGTTTAAAAAAAAAAATTGGATTCAATACTGAGCAAAATTTGTGAGACCAAAACTCTAAGAAAAGAAAAGGAGCACTGAAAATGACAAGATTCTGGCATGGCACAAAGTATCAGAGATCATCAAAGGGTTCGACAGGAAAGAGTTTTCCTTTCACTCCCTACCATTGAACAAGGCAACCCATTTTAGAGGTTGTTTGCCTTAGAGTGGAAGCTTCTAACAAGAGAATTTTGAGGTTCTAATGAGCATTTGGAGGTTCATACTAGCAATGCAGTTAGTCAGGATCCCAAACACTCAGTGATGATGTAGTAGGAGGACCAGACTCGCTGAGGAGTTTGTGACACCAGTTCAGTAATCTTCCACTGAATCACACCAGAAAGTAGCTTATCTTAGGTTTTGACTCTTCAGCTGTAAGCTGAATATCTTACAAGAAGATCAATCCACTTCCTTATGTATGGGAGGCTTCCAAGCCATCAAGACTGCAAAATCTGCTTCCTCTCAAAAGTGATTTTGGCACTTTGGCTCCCAGAAAGAGAGGGTTGCCAAAAAAGCAAAAGACGACGTGGAAAGAATGAGCATAACAGAAAACTGGCCTGGGTTCATCTGAAAAGCCTCTCTAAAGGGATCCTTGTTTCTTATTCCTTCCATAAACAGCTAATTTCTGAGCACAGCCCCTTTTTATTCTTGGTATGTGGGGAGAGCTCATTACATCCCCTAAAGTACAGAAGAAATATTATTGCTAATGCAAGTCCTGTTTGAAACACAGGATGCTCTGTTTAGCTGCACTAGGTCAGAAGAGAAGCACTTTGCTGAGACTATCACAGTATCACCAAGGTTGGAAGAGACCTCAAAGCTCATCAAGTCCAATCTGTTACCACAGACCTCGAGACCAGACCATGGCACCAAGTGCCACGTCTAAACCTGCCTTGAACACCTCCAGGGACAGTGACTCCACCACCTCCCTGGGCAGCCCATTCCAGCAGTCAATGACTCTCTCAGTCAAGAACTTTCTCCTCACCTCCAGCCTAAACTTGCCCTGGCACAGCTTGAGACTGTGTCCTCTTGTTCTGGTGCTGCTTGCCTGAGAGAAGAAAGCAACCTCCTCCTGGCTGCAACTTCCCTTCAGGTAGTTGTAGACAGCAAGAAGGTCTGCCCTGAGGCTTCTCTTCTCCAGGCTAACCAATCCCAGCTCCCTCAGCCTCCCTTCATAGGGCTGTGCTCGAGGCCTCTCCCCAGCCTCGTTGCCCTTCTCTGGACATGTTCAAGTACCTCAATGTCCTTCTTAAATTGAGGGGTCCTTGAGTATTCCTTGATCAGACAGGCACTCAAAATTGGATGTACAAACTGGTGCAGCAGAAGAGGCTAACTCCATCCCCAGTGGTCAGTGCAAGGAGTTGGTGCCCACATCCCAGTGCTAAGCACTCCTGGATTACTGGTCTGTGCAAAAAGCTCCTCCTTGTCCTCAGCAATTAGTAACTGTCTTGTGCTCCAATGCACGAGACCTTATTATAGCCATTTATTTTGGTGTCTTGTCTAAAGAGTTGAAACTGAACTCAATATCCTCCACTCAGTATTGTGCAGATCCATTATCATGATAGCAGCTCTCTCTGAAACTTACTCCTGTCTCTCTTCTCAGGATTTATTTTGGTTTCTCCTTGATAATTTCCGAGATACTGCAAAGAGAACTCTGCACCATGCTAAGTGTAATAACTTCTTCTGAATACTTGTATTTGCTGAGTGAAAATCCACTTTCTGATAACCTTCATAGGTAGGACAACTCCAAACTGAGCTGTTTGATTATTTGTGCCATGAGCAAAGTTTACTATTCTGTGTTCACGGAAGGTTTTACATACTACAGAGATAAAGTCATTTAATGGTCGTAATATCCACTTTTGGTGTTTAGCATGGAATGGCTTAGGTTGGAAGGGACTTTAGAGATCATCTCTTTCAACCTTCCCACCATGGGCAGGGCTGCCTCTCAATCAGACTTGGATACTCAAGGCCTCATCCAACTTGGCCTTGAACAACCCCAGGGAGGAGGCATCCACAGCCTCCCAGGGCAGCCTGTTCCAGAGTCTCACCACCCTCATACTGAAGAACTTCTTCCTAAGATCCAGTCTAAACCTACACTCCCTCAGCTTCACACCATTCCCTCCTGTCCTGTTGCTAAACACCCTGATGAAATTTCCCTCTCCTGCCTTCCTGTAGGATCCCTTCAGATATTGGAAGGCAGCTCTAAGGATCCCTCTGGAGCCTTCTCTTCTCTAGACTGAACAACCCCAGCTCCCTTAGCCTGTCATAGCAGAGGTGTTCCAGCCCAAAAGACACTTTAGTTCTTTTTAGTGTAGAATTTCCTCTCCACCACAGCTGAAAATAAACCTATTCTGAGAGGCTAACACAACTCAAATATCGCATCTTACACTACTGGGTCTTCCCTGGTCAGATCCCATCAGAGAGACAAACTTCTCTGGTTTAATTTACAGGAACCCACTACTGTTTCTAGTTAAATATAACCACTTTGGTTTTACATTACTTTTTCTCTCTCACGTTGGTGTTTCCTTACCCATTCCTTCTCCAACTTTGGTTTTATATTACATTTTCTCTCTCACGTTGGTGTTTCCTTACCCATTCCTTCTCCAACTTTGGTTTTACATTACATTTTCTCTCTCAGGTTGGTGTTTCCTTAACCATTCCTTCTCCAACTTTGGTTTTACATTACATTTTCTCTCTCACATTGGTGTCTCCTTACCCATTCCTTCTCCAACTTTGGTTTTACATTACTTTTTCTCTCTCAGACTGGTGTTTCCTTACCCATTCCTTCTACAACTAAGATAACCAAGAAAAGATTGAAACTTAACTGGAGACCTCATTGCCCTCTACAACTCTCTGACAGGAGGCTGTAGTGAGGTGGGGTTGGTCCTTTCTCCTAAGGAACAAGAGGAAACAGCCTCAAGTTGTTCTAGGGGAGGTTTAGATTGGATATTAGGAACATTACTGAAAGAGTGGTCAGGCACAGGAACAGGCTGCTTAGGGAGGTGCTGGAGTCACCATTCCTGGAGGCATTAAGAAAAAACTGGCACTGTGGGACAGGGTTTAGCAGTGTTAGGTTGGCTGTTGGATTTGATGCTCTTAGAGGTCTTTCCCAACCTCACTGATTCCGATTGTGTGATTAACTGCAGCTTGACTTCCAAAACACCAAGAGTCTCTGTATGTGGTAATCCCAACAAGCTTAAGAGGGGAAGTTCTTTAAATAAAACCCATTATTCCCACAGCTTGAGCACCAGGACAGCTTGTGTGTTCGAGCTGCAGCAGCAAATTTATTGCTGTGATAATACCAGGAATGACTGATGACATATTTGGCCAATGCTAAGCACAACCAAGGGACTTTGTGAGAGAACTGAAACAATGACCAAACTGTGAGTGAACTTATTCTGCAGATGTGCTCTGCCCATACTTGACTCTTCTTCTCATATTACCTAAAACTAGGCTTAAAAATTTAAACAGATGACATCCTCCTCTTCTTCCCACAGGACAGAACATTTTAATCCTTTCTGCAGAACTCAACAACAAGACTTTGTTTGAACTGCAGCACAAAGTTCTGAACTGCAGCACAAGGACAGCCTATTTATAATAACAATAACAATAATAATAACAGCAACAACAACAATAACAATAATAATCATAATAATAACAACACTAATTACTACTATTATTATTGTTGTTATTATTACATACATTATTATACTAATAATAATAACACTAATTACTACTATTATTATTGTTGTTATTATTACATACATTATTATACTACTACTAATAACACTACTACTATTATTGTTGTTATTATTGCATACATTATTACACTAATAATAACACTAATTACTACTATTATTATTGTTGTTATTATTACATACATTATTATACTACTAATAATAACACTACTACTATTATTATTGTTGTTATTATTACATACATTATTATACTAATAATAATAACACTAATTACTACTATTATTATTGTTGTTATTATTGCATACATTATTATACTACTAATAATAACACTAATTACTACTATTATTATTGTTGTTATTATTACATACATTATTATACTACTAATAATAACACTACTACTATTATTATTGTTGTTATTATTACATACATTATTATACTACTAATAATAACACTAATTACTACTATTATTATTGTTGTTATTACATACATTATTATACCATTCATAACATTATATATAACAATAAATTATTTTAAAATTAACATAATATATAATATTATGATCTTATATCTAATATATACTATATATACTACATGATCATATGATAATTATATTATTACATAATACTATCTATAATATATAAGGCTAGAATATATATTTTATATTTAATTTAAGATATACTATTATTATATTGTCATATAATAATTATGGAATAGTAAGATCTATAATATTATATGTGATAATGCTATAATAAACTGTTATATACAATAATAATATTGTATACAGCATTATATTACTTACAATAATATATTTACTATTTAGAATAAATTATAAATAACATATAGAAAATAAAATATAGCATGCTACATTTATACTAATATGATGTAATATGATATTATATATTGTTGTTGTTATTAGTATTATTATTATTATTACTACTACTACTACTTCATTGCTCTCTACAACTCCCTGAATAGAGGTTGGAGTGTGGTGGATGTTGATCTCTTCTCCATGGATGAGGTTGGTCTCTTCTGCCTAGTATCAGACTGATAAATGAGAGGAAATGGTCTGAAATTGTCTCAGGGGAGGGTTAGGTTGGAGATGTGAAAAAATTTCTTTGCTGCAAGAGTGGTCAGGGATTGGAACAGGTTGCCCAGGGAGGTGGTGGAGGTGTTCAAGAAATGCATGGATGTGGTGCAAAGGGACACAGCTTGCTGGCCATGGTGGTTTTGGGTTGGTGGTTGGACTGGATGATCACAGAACCAATCACAGAACAATCACAGAACAATCACAGAACCAATCACAGAACCAATCACAGAACCATCACAGAACAATCACAGAACCAATCACAGAACAATCACAGAACAATCACAGAACAATCACAGAACCAATCACAGAACCATCACAGAACCATCACAGAACCATCACAGAACCAATCACAGAACCATCACAGAACAATCACAGAACCAATCACAGAACAATCACAGAAC
>VWZE01021593.1:18860-30422 GCA_013396675.1 Eubucco bourcierii
TTTGGGACAGTGGTATCACAGAACCAATCACAGAACCATCACAGAACAATCACAGAACAATCACAGAACCAATCACAGAACAATTACAGAACCAATCACAGAACCATCACAGAACCAATCACAGAACCAATCACAGAACCATCACAGAACAATCACAGAACCAATCACAGAACAATCACAGAACCAATCACAGAACAATTACAGAACCAACCACAGAACAATCACAGAACCATCACAGAACAATCACAGAACCATCACAGAACCAATCACAGAACAATCACAGAATCAATCACAGAACCATCACAGAACAATCACAGAATCAATCAGGGTTGGAAGGGACTACAATAATCATCAAGTTCCAACCCCCCTGCCATGAGCAGGGACACATCACACTAGATCAGGCTGTCTAGAGCCTCATTAAGCCTGGCCTTAAACACCTCCAGCATACAGAATTAACTCTGCAGAATTATCTCTTCAGGGCTCAGAATTCAACCTGACAAACACAAGGTTTATTTTTAATGGCAAAGCTGTTAATGCTCTCTGCCAGCACCCATCAGTGGGTGTTGTGTCATGGGCTGAGCTGCTGAGCTCCATGGTGCTCTTGTTACATGGCCACACGTGGGATAAGCTCCCAGACTGTACATCAGTGGCTTTTCACCCAGATTTGAAGACGAGGGTATTAGTCTTTGGAATCATATTCATCCTCTTTCTACTCATTTCTAATGCTTGCTTCTTGAAATATGATACCTCTGACCAGCAGTAGATGTCTGCACAACTGTGAGCATTGTTCAGGTCTTTTCCAGCCAAAATGATTCTGTGATTAGCAGAACAGCTGCTGAGATGCCACTTGCAGCCAGTTCATGCTCTATAAGGATTCAGGAATTGAGCTTTAAGACTGATTAAAAAAAAAAAGTTGATCCATTTGATTTGTAACTTCTTTTGTTATTGGTTTTCATGTACCCTCTTCAATTTTGTTTGTGTGCACCACAGAGAAGTGCCCAAAGAGTTTTGTTGGATGAGCAAGAGAAATTCGCTATCAGTTGTAACTGAGATGTTACAAACAGGATTTCAGTGGATGAATCACAGAATGGTTTGATTACCTCTGCATGGAGGTCACTACCTCTGCAGATCATCCAGTCCAACCTCTCTGCTAAGGCATGTTCACCCAGCTAGATCAGGTTGCCCAGGATCACATCCAGTTGGGTTTTGAACCCCTCTAGAGAAGGAGACCTCCACAACCTCTCAGCCTGGTTCAGTTCTCCATCACCCACAAAGGAAAGAGATTTTCCTCATGTTCAGATAGAATTTCCTGAGTTCTAGTTTGTGCCTGTTGCTGGGCACCACTGAAATATCTGGCCCCATGCTCTCAACCCTGCCCTTTAGATCATGGAATCACAGAACTTTAGAGGTTGGAAGGCACCTCATCAAGTCCAACCTCCCTGCCAAGGCAGGATCCCCTAGGGTAGTTCGCACAGGAAGGCATCCAGGTGGGTTTTGAAAGCCTCCAGAGAAGGAGGCTCCACAAGCTGTCTGGGCAGCCTGCTCCAGGGCTCTGTCACCCTCACTGTAAAGAAGTTTCTCCTTATGTTAACAAGAAACCTTCAGTGTTCCAGTTTGTATCCATTGTTCTTTGTCTTTTTGCTGTGGACCACAGAAAAGAGATTGGCCCCAGCCACTTGACACCCACCCCTCAGGTATTTGTATGCATTGATTAGATGCCCTCTCATTCTTCTTCAGACTAACCAGCCCCAGGGCTCTCAGTCTCCCTCCATAGGGGAGATGTTCAAGACCCCCAGTCACCCTCCTGGCTCTCTGCTGGACTTTCTCCAGCAGGTCCCTGTCTCTCTTGACCTGGGGAGTCCCAAACTGGACACAGTATTCCAGGTCTGGACTCTCAGCAGGGCAGAGTAGAGGGGGAGAAGTACCTTCGTAGAGCTGCTGGCCACACTTTTCCTGATGCCCCCCAGGATGCCATTGGCTCTCTTGGCCACAAGGGCACATTGCTGGCCCATGCAGAACTTGCTGTCCACCAGCACTCCAAGGTTTTTCTCCACGGAGCTACTTTCCAGCAGGGCAGCCCCAGCCTGTACTGCTGCCTGGTGTTATTCCTCCCCAGATAGAGGAAGCATTTTTAAGACCCCCTCTCGGTCTTCTCTTCTCCAGGCTAAACAACCCCAGGTCTCTCAACCTTTTCTAGACAAAGAGATGCTCCAGACCCCTCAGCATCTTTGTACCTCTGATAGTCAGCAGTGCAACCTTTTAGAGACTGATATAGACAAAAGAACGGATCCAAGGGGGTGGATCCTCTGCAAATCTATAGCACCCTAATTATCAGCCCACAGCATGAGCAGAATTCCAGAAGTGCTCAAAATTCTCAGCTTCAGAAGCACAGGCACCTCCTGCATCATCTAAAAGGATTAGCACAGACTAAAGATTTGTGTAATATGCCTTGGAGGAGTTTTCAGATTATCCCATTCCATACTTCTCATTGTGCCTAATAAGTAAAATAGAAACCAGACCCAAGCAGTCAATTCTGCTTTACTCTTTCACCTGAAAAATGTAACATACAGCAAGGGTTGAAGAGATGAAGGATAGGTCGTCTTCTCTTCATGCACTCTCTGGAAACTAGGGAAGACCTCTGAGTGCATACTTTAATATTTCATTAACCTTTCAGAGTTCACTCTCAGTCCATAGCACCAGATTCTCAAAATTATCTTAGTAATTCACAAACTTGGCCTCTGCTCTCCATCCTCCCAGGAGGATTTTCTGCTCTCCTCACCGTAGCCCGGTCACAAAGATTTTACTTCATCATCTCGCCTCTCAACACAGTTTAATGACATCCTCCTGCCCATGCCACCACCTAGGAAAGCTCACAGCATCCCAGCCCAGGTGGTCTGATGGAGACTCTCACCTACAGTAAGTCACATTACAAACAACTTCAAAGTGACAACTACAATAATTTGTCTTTGTCACTGAAGACACAAGCTGCAGTTTGGGCACTGCTTAATCAGAAGAATCATAGAATGGTCTGAGATGGAAGGGACCTCTAGAGCTCATCTAGTCTGGGCTCCCTGCAGTCAGCAGGGACAACTCCACCAGCCCAGGTCACCCAGGGCCTGGTCAAGCCTCTCCTTGAATGTCTGCAGGGAAGGGACCTCAACCACCTCCTTGGGCAACCTGTTCCAGTGCTCCATCACCCTCATAGCAAAGAACCTGTTCCTAACATCCAATCTAAGTCTGCTCTTCTCAAGCTTGAAGCCACTGCCCCTCATCCTGTCCCTGTAGGCCTTTGTAAACAGCTTCTCTCCATCCTTCCTTTAGCCCCCTTCAGGTACTGGCAGGTTGCTAATAGGTTCCCCTGGAGCCTCCTCTTCTCCAGGCTGAACACCCCCAGCTCCCTCAGCCTGTCCTCATAGCAGAGTTGCTCCAACCCTCTGATGATTTTTGTGGCCCTCCTCTGAACTCACTCCATCAGGTCCACGTCCTTCCTATAACCACGTCCATCCTATAATGAGACTTGGATGCAGTACTCCAGGTGAGTTCTCACCAGAGCAGAGTATCTGCCAGATTTTAGTACTCATTGTTTGTACCTCTTCAGAAAACAAACAGGCAAGATGACCAAGTAAGAAGAGGAGCAACGGGGGCAGATAAGCCCAAGGCAGTGCTGGAGCGTGCAGGGTGGTATGACATAAGTTAAAAACGCTCAGAGTTCAAGAAACATTTTCAGCTGTAATGAGACCTCTCTACTTCTTTAATGCAAGCGAAAATTTCACAAGATTACACCACAGAAACACCACCACTGCCTTGTTCACACCAGAAAAAAAAAAACCAAAAAAACAAAAAAACCCAAAAGGACCACATTTAGAAGTGCCTGAATTCTCTCAAGCTGCTTGGACTGAAACAGATAACGGTATCATAGAACTGTAGAATTATAGAACCAGTCGGGGTTGGAAGGGACCTCAAGGATCATCTATTTCCAACCTCCCTGCCAAAGGCAGGATATCTCACACTAGATCAGACTGGTCAGAGCCTCATCCAGCCTGCCCTTAAACACCTCTAGGGATGAAGCTTCCACCACCTCCCTGGGCAACCTGTTCCAGGGTCCCACCACCCTCATGCTGAAGAACTTTATAACGTTCAGGCTGACTCTCCCCGTTTCCAGCTTTGTTCCATTCCCCCCCCAGACCTATCACTACCTGACAGCCTAAAAAGTCCCTCCCCAGCTTTCTTGTAGCCCCCTTCAGATACTGCAAGGCCACAATGAGGTCACCTTGGAACCTTCTCCTCTCCAGAGTGAACAGCCACAGTTCAGTCTCTCCTCATAGCAGAGCAGCTCCAGCCCTCTGCTCATCCTCGTGGCCCTTTGCTGGACATCTTCCAGCACATCCACAGCCCTCTTATAATAAGGGCTCCAGAACTGGATGCAGTACTCCAAGTGAATCCTTTGTGAATCAGTCAAAACTCAAACTGGCCAACTCTACCAGCCTTGGCACGTACACAGAGATGTGTTTTTCTCTGTTAAACCTGGCTTGAAGTATCTCAAGTGCTTGTTAACATTCACTTACCTATGCACGTGCGCCCATCAGCGTGCAGCCTGAATCCCGCCTGGCACAGGCAGTAGAAGGAGCCGTGGGTGTTGACACAACCCTGCTGGCAGCCACCATTCACCACCCTGCACTCATCCACATCTGGAGAAGGAAGGAAGGTGATGAGAATTACAAAACAGCTCGGCAAAGACATGCCCTGGCTCTCCTGGCAGCACATAGCTCATACATAAAGCAACCATTACGCTCAGGCTGGGGGTTTGTTTACTTTGCTTCTTCGCTGTAAACAGAGCAAAGAAAATTGAGATTTTGGTGGTGTTTTTCCAAGTTTCCTGCAGGCACTGCCTGTGTAGCCTCTACTTCTGAAGTCCTTGCTAATTGGAGTGATCTGTAACACAGTTGTTTCCTTGGGGCCATGGGGAAAGCACAGGGACAGAATCAGGGTAAGTCTGACCAGTGATACCCACAAGCATGTGGCATATGCAAAAAAACTGCTGACAATTTCCTTTTGCATCAGGACTTTCATCCTATTAGCATGTGCTCTTGAGGGTCCAAGCACATACAACTGACATAAATGGAGAAAAGCCATGCAACAGCAGAGCTCAGGGCACTCAATCAACATTCCCCAACCTCTGTGAACGGACAGAGAGCTCAGCTACTACTTTTGAAAACAACGATGATTTGGGGCCAGAATTGGGCCCCATTTGATTTGAGGGTCTGAGTTGATGAAAAGCTCAACATGAGCCTGCAGTGTGTGTATGTAGCCCAGACAGCAACTGTGTGCTGGGCTCCATCAAGAGCAGTGTGGGTAGCAAGGCAAGGGAGGGGATTCTGCCCCTTTACTCTGCTCTCCTCACACCCCATCTGGAGTACTGAGTGCAGTTCTGGAGTCCCCAGCACAGGAAGGACATGGAAGTGTTGGAGCAGGTCCAGAGGAGGCCACCAAGATGTTCAGAGGGCTGCAGCAGCTCTGCTGTGAGGACAGGCTGAGAGAGTTGGGGCACTGCAGCCTGCAGAAGAGAAGGCTTCCAGGAGACCTTAGAGTAGCCTTCCAGGATCTGAAGGGGGCTACAGGAAGGCTGGGGAGGGACTGTTAACAAGGTCTTGCAATGACAGGATGAGGATGAATGGGTTTGAACTGGCAGAGGGGAGACTGAAACTGGATGTTAGGAAGAAGTTTTTTTTCAGTGAGGGTGGTGAGAAACTGGCACAGGTTGCCCAGGGAGGTGTTCAGGACCAGGTTGGATGAGNATTCTCTGAATGTTACTCACTCAAAATGAGCGTGTGAGTCAACACCAACCCCGGTCTTTAAATTCAGACCATTTGCTAACGTGCACCACTTTCAAATCCTTCTGCTGTATTTGCTTTTTTATTACACTGCATACTACAGGCATTTCCTACTGCCTGGAGACATCTGGAACAGCCTTTCTTTAAACAGATTTTTTTTTTTTTTTTTTTAAATGTAAACAGTAAACAGAGAATGTTCTTCATCTTGTCAAATTCTGTACTGTTAATATATAGCCTGCTGGAAAATGCCAGGATGAAATCAAACCCAGGAAACTGTTTGTCTTGAGTATCAGAGAAATAAAATAAGTAAAAAAAAAAAAACCCCAGAAAAAAACATATAACAAAGCAGCAGCTGAACTATATAGCACAACACATTCGAGTATTTATACTTCAATAAATGCAAGTAGGAGGTGCATTGGTATATAAATTTTATAAGCTATAATCAGCTGCAGAATTTCTCTACTATACCAAATACAGTTTACATGTGGGAGAGCAGTACTTCCAGAGGAGAAAAAAAAAACCAAACCAAAACAGACCAGATAATAAAAGTGAGTATTTGGAATTAGCTCTATTTGACAGCCAACTGAGTCCTGGGCTGCAGCAAGAGCAGTGTGGGCAGCAGGGCAAGGGAGGGGATTCTGTCCCTTTACTCTGCTCTCCTCACACCCCACCTGGAGTCCTGTGTGCAAGTCTGGAGTCCCCGGCACAGGAAGGACATGGAAGTGTTGGAGTGGGTCCAGAGGAGGCCATGAAGATGCTCAGAGGGCTGNGCACAGGTTGCCCAGGGAGGTTGTGGCTGCTCCCTCCCTGGAGGTGTTCAAGGTCAGGTTGGAGGAGTCCTTGATTGCCCTGTACTAGTGGGAGGTGCCCCTGCCTATGGCAGGGGGTTGGAACTGGATGATCCTTGAGGTCCATCCCAACCTTACCATTTCATGATTTAAAAGCTTAAAGAAGTGATTTGGTTTAAAAGGGAGCTCCACGCCCAGCAGCTCCAGCACTTCTTTCAACGGTACCTCCCTTCACACCACCACCTCTCAAAGGGCCATAATGCAATTATGTTGCTGACAGAGCATATAACAAACTGAAAACTAAAAGGTCCTAAAATATTTGTACATACTAACCCCACCCTGAGACTCCCTGCAGCAAGCAGAGGGTGGGGGGAAAGCGGAGGTGAGATCAATGAGGCTGCTACACAACTTCAGCACCATCTGCCCAGGATGTGGCACGTGAGTGGCACCTTTGATGACAGACAATCCCTTCTAGTCTCAGGCTTCCTCTGCAAGATCAATATTTTAAGGATTATGTGTTGAAAGATTCCTTCACATACTAGAGATACAATCAAGGAGGCAGCAAGGCGCAGTCGCCTTTCAATGTCTCGACGTCTCAAGGCCAGGAAACAGCTTTGCCCCCCAGTTACAGAAGAAAAATGCTGCAATTATTTTTGTCTGGGGAGCAGTCTGCAAGGCAGACACTAATCTAAATGCTTGGACTGCACTTCAAAGTTTTTAAAGTCTAATTTATTTGGACTTTTGTATTCACATTTATATGCTAGAGAAGCGGATGCACACCAGCAAAGTAAAAGCTTAAGCTGTTCTAGGTTCAGGAGGAGCCATTTCTTTTTTCTACTTGGGAATAACTCTAGAAACAGAAACTTGTCCTAGAATTGCACAGGTTGCCCAGGGAGGTTGTGGCTGCTCCCTCCCTGGAGGTGTTCAAGGCCAGGTTGGAGGAGGCCTTGAGTGAGCTGTACTAGTGGGAGGTGTCCCTGCCTATGGCAGAGGGTTGTAACTAGACGATCCTTGAGGTCCCTTCCAACCTTACCATTCTATGATTCTATAAAGCTATCAAAATATTACAAATTAAAGAAATCCCAAAAATATTAAATCATTCTAATGCAATTCTAGAATATTATGGGATCATGGAAGATTGCATCTGTTTAACAATGCACTCTAATTAAATTTGGCTTAGGTTCCACTGCAGATCAGACTGAAACCCCTACGTGCTCAGCTTTCTATAGTGACCATTTTAGGATGCTTATCCAGATAGCCTGAATTTTCAGCCCTTTCTGGTTTGGCTTCACACAAGTCAGATGGTGATGAAAGCAACTGCATTCCCACAGAAGAGAGGGAGTAAGATCTGCTGAGACAAAAGGTGAAATGGGCAGATGGGCAGAGTCCAAGGGGATGGCATTCAACAAATCCAAGTGCCAGGTGCTGCATTTTGGCCACAACAACCCCATGCAGAGCTACAGGCTGGGGTCGGAGTGGCTGGAGAGCAGCCAAACAGAAAGGGATCTGGGGGTGCTGATTGACACCCACCTGAACATGAGCCAGCAGTGTGCCCAGGTGGCCAAGAAGGCCAATGGTATCCTGGCCTGCATCAGGAATAGTGTGGCCAGCAGGAGCAGGGAGGTCATTCTCCCCTTGTACTCTGCACTGGTCAGGCCACACCTTGAGTACTGTGTCCAGTTCTGGGCCCCTCAATTTAAGAAGGACATTGAGGTGCTTGAGCGTGCCCAGAGAAGGGCAACGAGGCTGGGGAGAGGCCTCGAGCACAGCCCTATGAGGAGAGGCTGAGGAAGCTGGGACTGTTTAGCCTGGAGAAGAGGAGGCTCAGGGGGGACCTTATTGCTGTCTACAACTACCTGAAGGGTGGTTGTGGCCAAGAGGTTACCTTCTTCTCTCAGGCAACCAGTGACAGAACAAGAGGACACAGTCTCAGGCTGCGCCAGGGCAAGTTTAGGCTGGAGGTGAGGAGGAAGTTCTTCACTGAGAGAGTAATTTGTCACTGGAATGGGCTGCCCAGGGAGGTGGTGGAGTCACCGTCCCTGGAGGCGTTCAAGGCACGTTTGGACATGGCACTTAGTGCCATGGTCTAATCTTGAGGGCTGTGGTGATGGGTTGGACTTGATGATCTCTGAGGTCTCTCCCAACCCTTGCGATACTGTGAAATGAGACCTCAGGGCTGTCCCAGGGTTGTCTTGCAAAGGGGGTTAAGCTGCTGCGTGAATCAAGCAGGGCTGGTGTGTGAGTATCTTCCTTCTCACCTACAGAAGATTTCAGAGATGCATTTTGGTGGGCTTCCTTGCTGAAGGTGTCTCTGCTTTCCATGCTGTCTGTAAGCAGCTTGTGCACCAGACAGGGGCTGTGCCCACATTTACCTGCTTCTCTGGTGCTTAGAGACATGGTTAAGTGTTGACCCTTTAGTACCAAGTCAACTGGGTTGGACTGGATGATCTTTGAGGGTTTTTCCTACTGAATGCTCCCTCCCTGGATGTGTTCAAGGCCAGATTGGATGAGGCCTTGAGTAACCTGTACTAGTGGGAGGTGTCCCTGCCTATGGCAGGGGGTTGGAACTAGATGATCCTTGAGGTCCCTTCCAACCTTACCATTCTAGGATTCTATGAATGCATTCCATGATTCATTAGGAACAGTCTCCTTCTCTGGAGCCTTTCAAGACCTGTCTGGATGCATTCCTCTGAGACCTCAGCTAGATTGTCTGGTCCTGTTCTGGCAAGGGAGTTGGACTTGGTGACCTCTTTGGGTCCTTTCCAGCTCCTGACATCCTGTGAACAGCCTAGGAAGAATAGCCTTATGGCCAGCCACATAAGCCAGAAGTCAATCCTGTGTGTTCCCAAGATGCAGAGATTTTGGGCACCATGACATGCACCTTTGTGAGCTCTTCATGCTGCTGATATCTGGGCAGTTGGACTAAACTCTGCTCGTCTTGACTGACCTTTCCTTCTCCATCCCAAGATGTGATGGTTTGGGAGTTACTGACGCCCCACACACAATGAACTCACCCAGACTAGACTCAGCTGGCTGGAAGTTAAGGACTGAAGCTCTGTTTCCAACTTAGCACAATATACAAGCAGATTTGCACACAATAGACAGGAATATTTACAGAAATATGCAAGTTAAAGGTAATACAGAAACACAATTTCCCTCCCAGAAATCGGAGTCCCCAGGAGGGGCTCCCAACCACCCTTCCACCTTCTTCCCACCCCTCTACCTTACCCCAGGGTCTGGCTTACAAGCAAGGTGATTTTGAAGGATGGGTAAGGGGGGTTAGAAGCAGAATGATTAGTTGGGTCACACAGCAGAAGGCCAGAAGACACAGCAGCTCCCAAAAAGAGACTCTCTCTGTTACCTATGTTTGTGTCCTTGTCTTTATACATCTCAGCAAGCCTATGATTGAAGTAGACATCACCATTGTTTTTGTTTTTCACAGCCTATAATCTAACCTTTTATTAAAATATTCCAATTAGCCTCAAACCAGCACACAAGAGGACAAAACACTCAAGTCTCAAACAGAGGAAAAGAGGTTGTTGCATTCACATGTACGACTTGCTGCCAGCCCGGTGCCCTTTCCAAGGGCAGATGAAGTTACAGATTTAAGTCCTCCATAACCATGAATGGGAGCTTTGCTGATCTTCAAGCAAGTTTGTCCCAGATTGATTTGATGGGCCACATTGATAACAGTCCAATTTCCCTGCCCAAAACCTGCTGAAATATACAGTTGTGTGATTGCTAGTTTGGAATTCAGGGTCACCACCTCAGTTGCTTTTCTCTTGCGGTTACTAAAACGTTTAGAACAGCTATGATCAATCAGTTCCTCAGAAACAGACTGACAGCAGTGTTAAACACAGACAATTAGTGAACCTGCAATCATTTTTCTATAAAGGAAACAAACAAAAAAAAAAAAAAGCAAGATGTTGCCAGATCAATTCCCCGCTAACTGCTTGGCTTTTTAAACCATTAAGAAATGTAAACAACAGGGAGAATGAGACCCTAAGAGAAGGAAACAAAAAAACCCAACAATTGTGATGGCAGTAGGAATGATTGTCTGCAGTATCCTCTCCATTTTTCTCCTTTCCCCTCTTTTTTTGGCCACATTATGCAAGAAAGAGCTGCGAGCAAACCAAGTACCTCCTTAAACCTGCACATAACAAATACCTGAAGGATCATGAGCCTCCAGAGGGAGTCAGCAATGTTAGCTTGTTGCAACCACTGGACAGGCACATCATGCAATCCCATTCTCTCTTTGTTTTTAAATCCTTTTCAGCCAAGGAACCTGCCTAGCAATTTCTGCACTGACTGCTCCCACCATCACCCCTCCCACAGGTCTGCAAGGATGCATCCATGACCCTCTGTAAGCATATACACACATTTGGGCTCCGGTGCAGGACAGCTGCCACTTCACATCTCCAAGTGTCTGCAAAAACACTGACAGGTAAGCCTGCTTTCCTTCCTAATGCAATTCATTTTTCAAGGCACTCTGCTCCTTTCAAAGTCATTATTTACAGCTTCTATCGCTTCTCACATGCCCTCTGCACACGTGTCCAGTTGCTCTGAAAGTACAAGACGGAACAGCCTTGTTTGTTAAGTTCATTGCTCGCTTTTCCTGCTTGCAGATTTTTAGTGCAACAAAAAGGTATTAGGCTATTTAAAACACAGCCCCCACTGCAGACCTCAGTTCCCTTCCTTCCTCAGGCTGGCCAAAACATTTTGAGAATCCTGAGGGGAAAGAGATGGTGCCAAGGGTATCCCAGGGATGGTATTTATATCGAGGACACTTGGTCATGAGCAAGCACAGGGTGGCAGAGCACCTCTCAGGTGGCTTTGTGGAGTCATAGAATGGTAAGGTTGGAAGGGACCTCAAGGATCACCTAGTTCCAATCCCCTGCCATAGGCAGGGACACCTCCCACTAGCACAGCCCACTCAAGGCCTC
>VWZE01021593.1:37997-60549 GCA_013396675.1 Eubucco bourcierii
TTCAAACCCATTGCCCCTTGTCCTGTCACCACAAGCCCTTGTCAATAGTCCCTCCCCAGCCTTCCTGTAGACCCCCTTCAGATACTGGAAGGCTACTATAAGGTCCCCTTGAAGCATTCTCTTCTCCAGGCTGCAGAGCCCAAACTCTCTCAGCCTGTCCTCACAGCAGAGCTGCTGCAGACCTCTCAGCATCTTGGTGGCCTCCTCTGGACCTGCTCCAACACTTCCATGTCCTTCCTGTGTTAGGGGCTCCAGAACTGCACACAGGACTCCAGATGGGATCTGAAGAGAGCAGAGCAAAGGGACAGAATCCCCTCCCTTGCCCTGCTGCCCACACTGCTCTTGCTGCAGCCCAGCACACAGTTGCTGTCTGGGCTGCACTCACACTGCAGGCTCATGTTGAGATTTTCATCACCCCAGACCTCCAGATCCTTTTCCTCAGGGCTGCTCTCAGCCATTCCCCACCGAGTCTGGATTTGTGCTTGGGATTGTGCCTACCCAGGTGCAGGACCTTACACTTGGTCTTGTTTGTGAAGCAGGGAGTGGTACACAGTATATTAGCAAAGTCAAGGCAAAAAAGGAAGACTAACAGGGTTACCAGCTGCCTCCGTGAGGTTATACTACTAATAAGCATTTTGGCAAAGTGCCCACCCTTGATGACTCCATTTCACATCAATATGAAACCCACACAGATGGACACAGACTCTTGGGGGAAGACTGATGCCAGGATAAGTGAGTGGCAACATAAAATAACAAGGAGTAGAGTCTGAGGAGCAGCAATGCAAACAACAGCATGACTTACAGTCTTTAAAACTGCTTGTGTGTGGCAGAAAATAGCCTCATTAATTCTACTGCTTCCTGAAGAAAAGAAGTGAGCGTCCCACCTGCCAACATGAGGTTGCAAGAGGTTGGAAGAGCCCAGAGAAGAGGAAGCTCTGGGGAGACCTTATTGCTCTCTACAACTACCTGAAAGGATTTTGTAGCCAGGCAGGGGTTGGTCTCTTCTCCCAGGCACCCAGGGATAGAACAAGAAGACAGAGTTTCAATCTATGCCAGGGCTGCTTTAGGTTTGGCATTAGGAAGAAGTTCTTCACAGAACGAGTGATTTGCTTTGTAAAGGGCTGCCAGGGGAGGTGGTGGAGTCACCAAAACTGAAGGTATTTAGAAGGAGGTTGGATGAGGCACTTAGTGCCATGGGTTAGTTAATTAGAAGGGCTAGATGATAGACTGGACTCAATGATCCTAGAGGTCTCTTCCAACCTGATTAATTGTGTGACTCTGTGACATCTTGCCTGCATGCCACAGCAGTGTGGGCTGAAACCAAACAATTAAAGTTTGGCATAATTTCTGCTTAGAAGAAAGGCTTTGAGATCACTAACATCAGCAGCTTCACCGCAACACTCTAAGTCATTCTGACGCGGGGCAGAAGGGAAATTCGTTGTGGGTTATCAATTTTTAAATACAGCTCCTCAGCACAATTCAGTTTGGCCATGCTGGGAGGTTGGAGGGTGGCAAAGGAGGAAAGGATCTCCGTGAGAAGATGTACTTAATAAGCAACAGCATGATCTAGCCCAAACTCCTCGTGCAGATTGAAAGCTGACACATGCTAAAGAGGTTTATACGCTGGGCCATCAGCATCTTCTCTCGGCAGGATATGGCAGTTTGAAAAAACAGTTATGGAATAAAAGAGAAAAATGACTAATCTGATGAGAACATCTAGTTTTTGTTAGCAGCAATATTAATGCCCGCTTGCTGAGCTCAGTAAGCATCCCCACTGCTGCAGGATGCAGAGAGAAATGGCTTTTCCACACACATTAGCTACAATACGCAAAAGAAAGTGATAACCATGAAAACACCTTCCTAATCTGACGTTTCCAGCTTAAAGTACATACCTTCTGCTGGCTGGAAACATGAATGCTGCTTGTGATAAATGTCCTGCTTAGGCTGGTAAAAGGTTTGAAGACATTACATGGACAGACTTGGCTGGCAAACTGACTCAAACAGAAACCATCCTTGGGAATAATTGGTTTGGGGGAAACGATCGCCAGTCAGAACTGCCCTTTCAGCACAGGAAACATGTATGATGCTGGCACTGCACTTCAGTCACAAGATTCCCAGGAGGTTTTCATCATCTGGGTTGATGAAAAGCTCAACATGAGCCTGAAGTGTGCGCATGCAGCCCAGACAGCAACTGTGTGCTGGGCTGCATTGAGAGCAGTGTGGGCAGCAGGGCAAGAGAGGGGATTCTGCCCCTTTACTCTGCTCTTGTCAGACCCCACCTGGAGTCCTCTGTGCAGTTCTGGAGCTCCCAGCACAGGAAGGACATGGAAGTGTTGGAGCAGGTCCAGAGGAAGTCACGAAGATGTTCAGAGGGCTGCAGCAGCTCTGCTATGAGGACAGTCTGAGAGAGTTGGGGCTCTGCAGCCTGGAGAAGATAAGGCTTCGAGGGGACCTTATAGTAGCCTTCCAGTATCTGAAGGGGGCTACAGGAAGGCTGGGAAGGGACTATTGACAAGGTCTTGCAATGACAGGACAAGGGGCAATGGGTTTGAACTGGCAGAGGGAAGATTTAGACTGGATGTTAGGAGGAAGTTGTTTGCAGTGAGGGTGGTGAGACACTGGCACAGGTTGCCCAGGGAGGTTGTGGCTGCTCCCTTGCTGGAGGTGTTCAAGGCCAGGTTGGAGGAGGGTTTGAATGACCTGTACTAGTGGGAGGTGTCCCTGCCTATGGCAGGGGGTTGGAACTAGATGATCCTTGAGGTCCCTTCCAACCTTACCATTCCATGATTTTCTGAAAACAGGGATAGGAAACACACTATTCAGCCACCAATCTCCATCTCTCTGCCAGTGTCACCTGGACAAAACCACAGCAAAATCTGGCTCCCTGACATTGCTCTGCAGCCATGAGTTCACACAGCGCCTCCTCAAGAAGCTGTCACAAGCCTCAATCCCCCATTGGAACTATGACAGCTCCAGGCTGATCTGCATCATAAATCACCAGAGAGCAAAAGACAGCACATTACACAGATTTGCCTGCTCTGCTTCTTTGTGACATGTATTGGTCGTGACTCTGCAGAGATTCAACCGTAAGAAGAGAGAAGTGGCATTAGCACGTCCCAAACACATCCATGCCAACTGCCAGACCTGGATCCTAATGAACAATGTCACCAGGCACAGAAGATTTCCCCCAACACCCTCCCCCCCCATATTTTTTTTTTTTCTTATTCCTGAGATTAAAAATGACATCAAATTACTCACTTGATTGCTCCACTTTCCTTAGTTGTTTTTGAACTCCGTGGCTGACATTGAATCTCTTTTGGGATGGGAACAAGGTTCTCAGGTGGGTCTTTCAAAGATCTGGCATGTAACAACGGCAGGTTTATTTCAAGTTGGTCTTCTAATAAATCCCAGTTAAAGCCCTCAGGTACTCGTGTAATTGAAGTTTGAGTAATCCAATATGATGTTGATCAAACTACTGATCTTTTAATAATGAGCTGTAGCCCTCCCAGTAGTTGCTATCTTGCTGACAGTCATGTCTGGATCGCTTCCTTTGGGCCAGAGAATAGAGAAGCTGACAGATTTCTGTTTGGTTTAGATTTTATCACTAATTGTTTTAAAGTTTTTTAAGGGTCTATTGGACAGCTCATGAAATCCTGGGGAATTTCTGTAAAAATTAAAAATATTTAAAAAAANGGTGGGGGGTGGATTTCTATTCCTTGTCCCAGCAAAGACCACTATTAAATGCTTCTAAAGAGGAAGGCAATCACCACTTGGGAGTCGTTAGCCCTTGTTTACGCAGCCCGCAGGCAAAGCCATAGACAAAGCAATAGGTACCCTGCACAATACTCTCCCCTGAAAGGCAAACGTGCACATTTTTCCTCTCATAAATTCCATTTAAAGTACGAACTGGAGGTTTCTAAGCCTTGCCTCTCAACAGAAGAATAATTCAGTGGCAATTTACATTTTTGCTGTGCTCCAAACCAACGCCAAGATGACTCATGTGCTGTTTATAAGACGCTTCTATTTGCTGGTAAATACCTCGCTACAAACAAGCTATAATTTAAGGATTCAAAAGTCTTGCTTCTGCATAAAATTACTACGAACTGTAATTTTGGAGACCATGACCAGAGCTTCCATTTCAGGCTTGCAGAGCTCTTCCTACACAATGATCCTTAAAAGTATGAGTGTGTTTTCTCCTCTGACAACGGCAATCATTGTATCTCCGTAATTGCGGAGATGATTATCCAGCTTTTAATTCACATTAGTCGGCTGCAACAATCCCAAGCTCCTTTCTTTTCCTTTAAAATAAACTAATTATTGTCAATCAGCCTGGTGGAATGTTAACATTCTCCATAACCTGCCTTTCAGAGGTAGTCATAAATGCTAGAAACTAGCTCATAGAAACTAATCAGAGCCCTAGAAATATCTCCAAACATATTTGTGCTGCAGTCTATCATTTCTGTCATATTAGTTCTAAATATTATATTTTGCCTGGACAATGACAGTCTTTTTAGATAGCTACGTAGTGCTATTCATCCAACTAGGCAAAGCTCTTGCATTAATTAAACAACACTAAGTCCCTGAGTGGTGCAGCAAACGTTACAGTATTTCCAAACCTTAAATGTGTTCTTTGTCAAGAGCCAATCAATAAATGTTTATGCATCGAGCAGTTTGGACAAAGGAAACTTTTCAGGCCACTGTATTTGCTCATGCCCAACTTTCTGCATGAACTCCCAATTGCAAGGACTGGAGTCACACGCAGAGAACCGCGATGAGCGTCATTCTCCCTGCGCTTTAGGCAACCACTCCTTTCCAAAGATAATAGCAAGTTACAGCTCCCACTTGGTATTTTCTTCCAGCTGGTAGAACCCATGTGAGGCTTTTCAGATGCTAGAGGAAGACATGGAAGCTGGAAACCATGGGGAAGCAGCCCGTGTGCCGAGTCTATAATCAGCTGTGACGCACAGTGAGCTTTCAAGTGCCATATGGACTAGACCAGCAGATGCTGTAGAGATGAGACTCTTCGTTTGTTGTTACCTGGGAGGCCTGTGACATCTCGAAACAATTTTTCCCTTTCAGCCCATGTCAGATCAGTGATCAATAATTCATCTGATAGCTGAAAAGCAGAAAGAGGTGCCAGTTCTCTGTGGCTTATGAATAATACCCTGCTTCTTAAAAACAGCACTGCCGAGGAGCACGGCAGAAGATGTGCTGCAGCCAATGTACCACATGCCGGGAAGCTGCACTACACCTAACCCTGTGTCATTCTTACATAACCTCAAAATCAAACTGCCACTTGCAGGGGTTGCTTATGCAAAAGGCTGTTATTGAAACACTGGAGCTGAATTAAGCACTCAAAGAGAAAAATACAGGCACCAAAACACCCAAACACCTCTGTGGAAAAAAAAAGAAATTAAAAAAAAAAAATTTTCCTCCACAGGAAAAAACAAACATTCACCAAGATGATCTTGTAGTGACCACTTCTTCAAACAGAAGTAGTCTCACTGCTCTGCCCCGAGACCCAAGGCTGTGAACAAGTAGGATTCCTTCAGCTGTTGCTTTGGAGCCTTGGATTAGGACATTGCCGTCTCTACCCAACTAGCCTGCAGAAAACTCCTCCTTAAAAATTGACTGCGAACTGACTGTGCCTGTCCTCAGCTCCAATCAATAAAAACATGCATCCAGGATAAACGAGCTCACTCTTCAATGGCAAAATTCACTTTGGAGGAAGCTGTCACAACTGTTAGTTCATTTACCCTGAGGGATATCAGATGTGAGAAATTATGTGGCTTAGCTCACAGCCGTCTTTGTTCAGCATGTGAGAGAGGAGCGGGGGTGGGGGGGGGGGAACTTCAGCAACAGTCGAGCATGAGTAGGGAAAAACCTAAACTAGTGCAATCAAAATTATAAAATAAATCAATTATCAGAGCATTAGATGCTATTCTTGGCCAAGGTTGCTCAAAAAATAGGTTAGAAGTGCCTGCTCCGGTCCGAGTGATGTGTCTGCCATTCCCTGATGGAAGAGAAACAGGCCAGACACAAAATGACTGCTTTTGCAGAGTTTAATTAATTTTAATTGAAAGAGTTCATGTGCCCCCGGAGTGTAACTGAGTTAAGCTTGGAAGGGGGCACAAAATGAGATGGGCCTGACCAAACCTACCCACGACATTCCCTGTGTGGCGCCAGCTGCCGTGAGCTTAAAATGAGCCTGCCAAAATTCAGCTCAGGTTCCTGCCTGCCTTGGGCTTGCCGTTAATCAGCATTCATTCTGAAAGTCCAATAACCTACAATTAATGTTACACCTTTACTATGAACTTGTGGTGATTTTTCCTACTTATTTTGAGCATGTGTTTTTTGCTGTAGTACTAGCCTGAAGAGACAAATGCAGAAAGATGACACTATTTGCCTCGGAGAGTGCAACAGCTTCTTGCAGATATTGATCCCAGCCAGCTCTGAATGCAGTACTGGAGTGCATGAGGAAGGTCAGACAGATGACCTCCAGCCTTCACTTCTTCTCAAGAACCAGAGATAAAGGCTTAGAAATTAGAAGATGCACAAGAATTACTCAGGACTAAAAATGAAGTTACATTCCCCATGAAGTTTGCAAATGCAGCTATGAA
This sequence comes from Eubucco bourcierii, assembly GCA_013396675.1. Taxonomy (NCBI): domain Eukaryota; kingdom Metazoa; phylum Chordata; class Aves; order Piciformes; family Ramphastidae; genus Eubucco; species Eubucco bourcierii. The sequence continues at coordinate 44,618 of VWZE01021593.1, forward strand.
TGTCTCCAGTAGCTCCTGATGGATTTTCTCCACAGCCATCCACAAACAATTCCACATTCTTAGCTTGATGTTGTATAGAATGTTGCCATTAATATCCTCCCCTCCTGCCTCTGAACCTGTCTGCTTTTAGTCTAGTGGTGGAGCAGCTACATTTGAGTATTGCTTGTGCTGGTAGTAGCTAGGTTTGAGTATTACTTGTGCTGGTCACCATTCACCTTTTCAACATTTAAGAAGGCAAAAGTGCAGAAGCATCCTCACAGAATCATGGAGTGGTAGGGGCTGGAAGGGACCTCTTGAGATCAGGGAGTCAAACTGCCCTGTTAAAGCAGGATGACCTAGGGCAGACTGCACAGGAAGGCATCCAGACAGGCTTTGAAAGCCTCCAGAGGAGAAGACTCCACAACCTCTCTGGGCAGCCTGCTCCAGCACTCTTTCACCTGCAGAGTAAAGAAATTTCTCCTCATGTTGAGGCGAAACCTTCTGTGTTCCAGACAATATTGTTTCTTGTCCTATCACTAGGCACCACCAAAGAGAGACCATCACCATCATCAACACCCATCCCTCAGGTATTTACAGGCATTGATAGAATCTCCTCTCACCATCCCTTACACATTCCCAGTTCTTTTCACAGTTAACAATCAATCAGGTTGGATGGAGCTCAGAGCAACCTGAGCTAGTAGCCTTCCAGTATCTGAAGGGGGCCTACAGGAAGGCTGGGCAGGGACTATTGACAAGGCCTTGCAATGACAGGACAAGGGGCGATGGTTTTAAACTGGCAGCGGGCAAATTTAGACTGGATGTTAGGAGGAAGTTGTTTGCAGTGAGGGTGGTGAGACACTGGCACAGGTTGCCCAGGGAGGTTGTGGCTGCTCCCTCCCTGGAGGTGTTCAAGGCCAGGTTGGATGAAGCCTTGAGTGAGCTGTACTAGTGGGAGGTGTCCCTGCCTATGGCAGGGGGTTGGAACTGGATGATGCTTGAGGTCCCTTCCAACCTTACCATTCTATGATTCTGTGACAATACAAAAGCATTCTAATTCTCTCCAGTGGACTTCTCCTGTCCTATTAAAAAATAAGCTCCCCAGAAAGCTCCTCGGCATTCCCCCAGAGGTGCCTGGCGTTTATGCCTTTCAGGTATTTTCCAATGGGACATGGCAGAAGCTTGGTGCATTGATCTGTCGGGCAAAGAAAACTGCCCACATGCAGAATTAGCATGTTGGTTCTCTCTGAGAAAAACAGAGTTTGACAAGAATAGCTTGCACCTCAAGCCTTACAGACCAAATAAACGCTGAGGTAATTTCAATAAACACTTTCTTTCTCTTGGACAAATCCCTCAGTACTCCTTTTAGCCCAGCTATTAACTCTTCTATGGCAACAGTGTTTGGAGAGCTCCCCTCTGACCTGGGATCAGGCTAAATGAGTGACACTGGTGACTACTCTATTACTGAGGTAAACAGTGGTGGCCTTGCAAAGTCACACACTGGCTCTGCACCCAGCTGCTCCCTAAGTCCCTCTGGCAAAAGTCAGAAAACCTGCCAGGGGTACAAGGTTTGACCAAAGCCCCAAGGGATGGGGTTGCAGTGGTTGCAATATTACTCTAATCAGTAAAATAAAAGCTTCTTTTCATCAACAGCTAATCATAGCCTTCACTTGTCTCTAACTCCCTTCAGTTGCCATGACAGATGAGAGCACAATCATATAAATAAGAAAAGACAGTTTACTAAAGAGGGTTAACATAAGGTCATGACCTTGTTTGCTGTGACTTCTGGAGCTTATTCATGTGTGAAAACGTGCTTTTGGAGCTGTAACCCCAGCATCCCTTACAGATCCGGCCTTGTGCCAACAACTGAGTGGAAAATGCTCTTTAGGTTCATGAAGTACCACTTCTGCTTTTTGTGATGTTCCAGTAGAATCCTTTTGCATTGGTATAAAGCATTAAATGAGAGTATCTTCAGGTCTCATGGTGGATCTCCCTGAAGTCCAGTGTTACCTCTGCTTAACAAATAAGCATTTGTACCCCTAACACATTTTCTCTCACCAAGAGATCCTTGGTGAGACCTTCACGGAATCACAGAAACATGCAGGTTGGTAAAGCCCCTCAGGATCACTTAAGACCAACCTTACTCTACAAGATTCACCTTAAACCATATCCCCAAGCACCACATTCAAATGGCCCTTAAACACACCCAGGGTTCACGAATCCACCACCTCCCTGGGCAGCTCACTCCAGTCCCTGACCACTCTCTCCATGAAACATTTTTTCCTAATATCTAATCTGAACATACCCAGTCTCAGCTTGAGGCCATTCCCCACCTTGTTCTGTCTTCAATTATCTGTGAGCAGAATCCAGCAGCAGCCTCTCCACAATGTCCCTTCAGAGAGCTGTAGACAGCAATCAGGTCTCCCCTCAGCTTTCCTTTTTTCAAACCAACCATGCCCAGCTCCCTCAGTTGTTCCTCATAAGATTTATTCTCCAGGCCCTTTCCTGGCTTCATTGCCCTACTCTGGACCTGCTCCAGCACCTCCACATCTCTCCTTATTGCAGACCTCAGATCACGTTAGAGCTCTCTGAGCAAATCCATTCACAGGCGCTTGTCAGACTGCTCCCAAAACACTGAATGCCAGTAGGGATGCATAGGGCACAGACTCAGGCCACCACCAGTAGATGCCAAATAGTAATTTATAGAAACATAGAATGGTAAGGTTGGAAGGGACCTCAAGGATCATCTAGTTCCAACCCCCTGCCATAGGCAGGAACACCTCCCACTAGTACAGGTCACTCAAGGCCTCCTCCAACCTGGCCTTGAACACTTCCAGGCAGGGAGCAGCCACAACCTCACTGGAAAGAACTTCCTCCTAACATCCAGTCTAAATCTTCTCTCTGCCAGTTCAAACCCATTGCCCCTAGTCCTGTCATTGCAAGACCTTGTCAACAGTCCCTCCCCAATTTGTTGTACTATTTGTGCAGTGATTTAAATCCAAGTGCTTTCTGACCATTAATTTCCACCAGGCACAGGAAGAGGGAGAGGTAAGCATGAGCTTTCTGTCAAAATCTGTAATGCCTACGCAGCTATCTGCCAGAAAATATTTCTGTGTCAGATAAGAAAACTGAAGCTCTGCCCATGAACACTGGAGAGTGAAATCTGCAGTAGGACTCTTTGATAACTCCTTTTGAAAGGCTAATCAGTTCAAGCGCTCTGGCTCGGCACTCTGTAGAGATCCACCTGCCTTCGCCTTCCCACAACCTGCCCCTTGATGTGAGCATCCCTCACTGCAATGAGGTAGGATGTTACATACCACATAACCCTGAATGATGGCTCCTGCTGTGAGAGCCCCCAGACAGTTCCTCACACACCTTGAAAGGAATTCAGACCCTCCAGAGCAGGTTGTATTGAATCACTGAATTAACCAGGTTGGAAAAGACCTTTAAGATCATCGAGTCCAACCTATCACCTAACCCTTCCAATTAACTAAACCATGGCACTGAGTGCCTCATCCACTCTGCTTTTAAACACCTCCAGGGATGGTGACTCCATCACCTCCTTTGGCAGTCCATTCCAAAGGGTTATCACTCTTTCTATGATGCTCCATCCTCTTCCCCTTTTGGCTCTAACCAGCCCCAGAACCACCCAAAAAAAGGGAGGGTTTAGTCAATACTGAATGCAAGAACTTATTTTCAGATTCTCTTGCCTATTTTAAGCTGTTGCTTTGTTCATACACCTTCACTGTGGGGACAGGCTGAGAGAGTTGGGGTTGTTCAGTCCAGAGAAAAGAAGGTTCTGGGGAGACCTTAGAGCAGCCTCCCAGTACCTGAAGGGGAGGAAAGATGGGAAGGGAATGTAGTGATAGGACAAGAGGGAATGGATCAAAGCTTGGAGAGGGGAGATTTAGACTGGGTACTAGGAAGAAACTCTTTACAGTGAGGATTGTGAGACACTGGAATAGTTTGCCCAAGGAGGTTGTGGATGGCCTCTCCCTGGAGATGTCCAAGGCCTTAGGCAACCTGGTCTAGTGAGAGGTGTCCCTGACCATGGCAGGGAGATTGGAACTAGATGATTTTTAAGGTCCCTTCCAACCCAAACCATTCTATAAATCTATCAATATTTATGGATCTTTGTGTCTTGCACACACCTCTGACAACCTAGAACAGAGAAATGCTGAACATTCTCAGCTCATTCTAGGCCTTTGAGTCTCCTAAGATTGCTCACAAAACCCCCAAGTATTATTGATCAGATCAGCAGGAGTCTCATTATGTCGCTGGATGAGTGAAATTTTTTTATCCACTATCCCTTCCTTAGCATTAAACAGCTACAAACAACTAATACTTTTTTTTTTTTTTCTAAAGCAAATTTATTTCCTGGCAACATCTTTCCTTTTTGTCAGAAGGATGCTCTATTTTCTTACTGGAAAAAAAAAAAAAAAGAAGATCAATCCTTGCACTAACGACGACTGAATAAAATCTCTACTACTTCCATAGTGCTTTTCTAATGATTCACCTTATTTGTACCCTGACTTATAAGAGAAAAAAACCCACCACAAACCAAGCCTGTACACCAATTGATCATTTCAGTCACCAGTGAAATAAAACCAACCACGAGACAGATAATGGGAGTAGAACAATAGTAGACATCTGTTTAACGCTGGAGTTTAGACTAAAGGGTAACATAAAACACAATGATGCTATAAAGAAAGAATGTAACCACCCAGAACAACTATAAGCCTTATTCCTCTCAAAATGCTGCCTAACCTGAATGAGAAGCTGTTTTACTCTCATCTGCAAAATGACCCCCTGGAGGAATGCAGAGGCATCAATAAAACACCGACTCAGGGTCACATCCTGAAAGACCTGCAGCACACACAGTGCCATTCAGAAGCAAACTTCTCCCTCATGGAGTAATCAACCACTAAGTTACTTTCTATAGTAACATCTGACAGCAAGAAACTGGTTGTAACAAGTGACTAGTAACTAGCAGCAAGTGATAGGACAAGAAAATCATAGAATGTGAGGGACTGGAAGGGACCTCAAAAGCTCACCCAGACCAACATCCAGTCAGAGCAAGATCATAGAATGTGAGGGGCTGGAAGGGACCTCAAAAGCTCATTCAGTCCAACACCCAGTCAGAGAGCAAGATCATAGAATGTGAGGGGCTGGAAGGGACCTCAAAAGCTCACCCAGTCCAACCTCCAATCAGAGCAAGATCATAGAATGTGAAGGGCTGGAAGGGACCTCAAAAGCTCATTCAGTCCAACACCCAGTCAGAGAGCAAAATCATAGAATGTGAGGGGTTGGAAGGAATCCCAAAAGTTGATCCAGTCCAATCCCCCTGTAGGAACAAGATCACCTAAAACTGATCACACAGGAATGTGTACGGGCAGGTCTTGAATCTCTCCAGAGAGGGAGACTCCACAACCCACCCCAGGCAGCCTGTTCCAGTGTTCTGTCACCCTCACAGGGAAAAAATTCCTCCTCATATTTAAATGAGACTTCCTCTGCCTCAGCTTCCACCCTTTGCCTGGTATCAGGCATCACCAAGAAAAGGCTGGCTCCAACCTCCTGGCACTCACTCTTTACATATTTGTGGCCTCAAGTTGCACCAGGGAAGGTTTAGATAGGACATCAAAAGAAACTTCTTCACTGAAAGGGGGAACAGGCTCTCAAGGGAGGTGGTTGAATCCTCATCCCTGGAGATATTTATGCAGTGCTGAATGGAGATGGTTTGGCACTAAAATAACCATCCACAGGCTGTTTCCAGGGCCAAGCTATGCTGGTCTGAGACTAATTGGAACATCCCAATCATCACACAAGCCGACAGTCAAATGACAGGCTGTTGTGGAAAAGGACTGTACCATCTTCTGGTGGAAAAAAGAGTGCAGTCAAAGAAATTACCAAGTTCAGCTAAAGAATGTGACCACAGCCAAAACCACATCACCTTGCAGAAACCTTAAGAAAGGAACTGAAGGACAAAGGTAAAATGAAATCCTGGCCAAAAAAGAAAAAAATTAGTGGGATACTAAACCACTGGAAAAGCCAGAGAAAATGCTTCCTGGTGAAAAGAAGGTAACATAGTTCATGAAAAGCTACCTAGAGCCTTTTATCTTGAGATAATCAAAGCCTGTCAAGGATAAACTTACTGCAGCAAGGAAACATAACTGTGGGTGCAATGTGGGCACACAAAATTGCACGGCAGCAAACATTTACCACGTGTAACATGGTACCAACCTTACCATTCTATAATTCTATGATTCTGTGTCATGTGAGACAGAATCAAATGCCTTACTCAGGTCCAGGTAGATGACATCAGTTGCCCTACCCTTGCAACGGGTTTAAACTGGCAGAGGGGAGATTTAGACTGGATGTTAGGAGGAAGCTCTTTACAGCGAGGATGGTGAGACACTGGCACAGGTTGCCCAGGGAGGTTGTAGCTGCTCCATCCCTGGAGGTGTTCAAGGTTAAGCTGGATGAGGCCTTGAGCAATCAACTCTAGTAGGAGGTGTCCCTGCCTATGACAGGGGATTGGAACTAGATGATCTTTGAGGTCCCTTCCAACCTTAATAATTCTATGATTCTATGTTTTGCTTCTACACAGAGACAAGCTTTTGCACGAGAACAAATTCTGCCCCCACAATGCACTAACCAAACTTATATTTCCCTTAGGAAGAAGACAAATGGGTTTACATAGCATGTGGTTTGAAATCCTTTTTTATTCAGTTAATCTCTGGCTGTGGAGCTGTGATTGAAATGCAAAAATGTATGTGTATTTCCTGATAAGAACCATTTTGTTTTAGAGAGAGACAAAATGTTATCAACCGCAGAGGCTTTCTTCAAGTTTTCAAACTGATGATGGAAATTCCATAAGCAGAACATGGCACAGCCAATCCAGGTTAAGTGATAACATTTTTTGGTTTGTTGTTTTTTTTGGGTTTTTTTTTCAGAAAAAGAAAATAAAAACCGAGTCCTTTGAAGTGTTCTTACAGTTACATCTTCATAATCCAGACATGAGAAGATCTGCACTCCTGACAACTCTGAATACACGCTTTTCAGCTGGCTCCAGATAAAAGCCTACACTTCCTCTTCCTTCCCAATGCCTTCGCTTATTTCTTACTAGCAGTGAGACACAGTACAAAACATTACCTTCACATGATTTTCCATCTCCTTCCAGTTTGTAGCCAGCTGGACACTTGCAGTGGTAGCTGCCAATAGTGTTAGAGCACTGGTCCTGACAGCCACCGTTCTCAGTGGTGCATTCATTCACATCTGTCGGAAGAAAGCAGAAAGCAGTCAGCTAAGAGCAGGCACTGACCACAGCACCTGGCTACCCGAGGGCAATCTCCCAGGTTGCCCAAGGAGGTTGTGGCTGCTCCCTCTCTGGAGGTGTTCAAGGCCAGGTTGGAGGAGGCCTTGAGTGCCCTGTACTAGTGGGAGGTGTCCCTGCCTATGGCAGGGGGTTGGAACTAGATGATGCTTGAGATCCCTTCCAACCTTACTATTCTATGATTCCTTCTTTACTTGGCTCTCTGTGAAGCGCTCATGTCACACAGACACACAATTCAGTGCTGCAGGTGTACTCAGGGACACCAACAAATCTGCACACAAGCAACAGCCTGTGGGTGTCTTTTGTTCAATTTACTGACAAATGTCTTGGATTGGCCTGGTGGCAGAGTAGACCTGCTCGGCATGCTGGAAGGGGAACATAGCTGAGGGGGACACCACACGTGCTCAAAGCCTGGCATGAGGCTGCAGGTGACAGATCTCCCATCTGCAGGACCTTTGGCACTGGCAGAGATCACACGTTGCACTCAGGTTGGAGAGCAGGAGAAGCAGGAGGAGGAAGATTAAGTAAGAGAAGATGAGCACCATTAGGACTGTAAAAATCACAGGCAGCTATTTAATAGAGGCAGCTATTTGATAGCAGCAGCTCCCTGCATCTCCAGCAGGGAAATGAGGCTTTCTAAAAGACTTCTAATTAGCCTCTGGCTAAAAGAAATACAAAGTGCTGTAAAGCCAAGTCAAATAAAGAAGGAATTTCAGATTCCTGAAAAAGATATGGGAGCCTTTCAACTGCAATCTAAAGCTGTTACAGTCTAAGATTTACCAAGGTTCGTTAGCTCTTCAATGAGCTTAACTTTACTGGCTCATTTCTGATCCTGGCTGAAAATCAGGGATTAAAAGAAAGTTTTGGGAAGGTTTCAGGGTATTAAAAACATAATAGAAAAATATGGCATGAAACACCAATATTTACTAAAATGCAGCTCAAGAGGCTCAAGCTCACCACCCTGCAGATACAGATTGAAGTGTAAAGACCAACACACCAAAACTTCCTTTGTGCTCAGTGATACTGAAAAACATTGGCAAAGTGGAACACCCCTCCCCACACACACAGCCCAATAATTCAGTTACCTCAGAGCTCCACACAGAATCACACAATGTTTACAGCTTAGAAGGGACCTTGAAAGGTCATCTAGTCCAAACCCCCTGCCAGGAGAAGATCACCTAGAGTAGGTCACAGAGGAAAGCATCCAGGCAGGTTTTGAGTGTCTCTGGAGAAGGAGACTCTACAACCTCTCTGAGCAGCCTGCTCCAGGGTTCTGTTTCACTCTCACAGTTAAAAAGCTTTTCCTTACACTGACATGAAAACTCCTCTGCTCCAGCTTACACCCATTGCCCCTTGTCCTATCATTGGCCATCACTGAGCAGAGCCTGGCTTTGTCCTCTTGACAGACTCCTATCTTGAGGACTCCCTAGTTCAAGAGTGCCAGGGATCTGCTGGAGACAGTCCAATGGGAGGCTACAAGGATAATGAGGGGATTGCAGGACTACCTGATGAGAAGCTGAGGGACCTGGGGCAGATTAGTCTGGAGAAGAGAAGACTGAGAGGGGACCTAATAAATGTTTATAACTGTCTGAGGGCTGGGGGTCAGGAGCTGGGGGACAGGCCCTGCTCACCTGCTCCCTGGGATAGGACAAGGAGCAATGGATGGAAGCTGCAGCACAGGAGGTTCCAGCTCAACACAAGGGGGAATTTCTTGACTGTAAGGGTTCCAGAGCACTGGCACAGGCTGCCCAGAGAGGTTGTGGAGTCTCCTTCTCCAGGATCCTCCAGAGCCTGTCTGGGTATGTTCCTGTGTGCCTTGAGCTAGATTGTCTGGTCCTGCTCTGGCAATGGGGGGTGGGACTCAATCTCTTTGGGTCCTTTCCAACCCCTGACATCCTGTGATCCTATGATCCTGTGACACTCTCCCTTCACAACTATCATCATGAACGAGGTCACCCCTCAGGTTACTCTGCTCCAAGCTAAAGAGCCTCAGCTCCCTCAGCCCATCCTCACAAGGCTTCCACCATCTTCAGCATCTTTGTGGCTCTGCTCTAGGACTCTCAACAATCCAAATCCTAAGGGGTGTGAAATCAGCAAGGCTCAGTTCCATTTCGTGGGAATTTTCAGCAGAAAAAAAAAAACAAACCACCAAACCAAACCCACTCTCCTCTGCCCAAAAATGCAAAGCCCAAACCATACCAAAATAAGACACGCGTCTGTTCGCTCCTCTTCAGCAAGAGCTGCAGAGAACAGATGACAAGCACCAGATTTCAGACCTGCTCCTGAGAGCACTGGGAGAAGGCAGACCGGTGCTGAGCATCGTGCAGAAGAGCGACAAAGCAGGCATGTTCTGAATGATTTACTCTCACTGACTCGCAGACATCTCCATGTGCCTTGTGGTAATAAACAGTAATGAGCCACATAATAACCCAGCTCCACGGCTTCGACTTCTATTTATACTAACAGGATTGGAAACTAATAAAAATCTCTTGCTTGTTTGTTTGGGGTTTTTTTTGTTTGTTGTTTGGGTGTGTTTTTTTTTTTTTTAAACAATAATGGGAAGAACTACTTTAGTCTCCTACGCTGTGTTTAGCACCTACAATGCTACAGGACTTCCTAGCATAAAATATTCATTAAGTGATGCTGTCTACGCCATCCAGTCCAATTTATTAACACCAGTGCCTGTGTTTTAGAGTCAAAATATTGGGAGCAAAGCTTTCTAGCTGAGGAGCTAATCATTATCCTCTTGATTTCACTAGGGTATTCTACATTGGGAAGTGTATGGTGCCATTGCATACTAATGTACAGAACGTTTCTCCTTTTGATTGCAGCATGTTTCTCTTGGCAATTGGAAATCTTTTTCTTTCCTGATCAGCATAAAGTGCTGTGATCCACAGGAGAGCTTTACCCCCAGAAGGGTATTGTGCTCTGTGACTCAGAACCTCATCGCCTTCTTCTAAGTCTATCTTCTTAATGCCCTGTCCAGGATTTCCACCTCAATAAGAGGAAGAACTCAGCAAGAAGTTGGCAAGTTGGGCAAGCCTGCAGCTGGAGTTGGGTGGACTCTGCAGCCTATCTTGTGCAGGAAAAATCTCACCCTTGCACTTCTTAGTTGAGTTGAGTGGCACAGCAACACATCTAGGAGCTATTGCTCCTATGGTTGTGTGATGGTTTGGGAGTTCCCTGCTTCCCCCCTCCACCCCCACCCCCCACTCTATAAAATCCCCCTCAGTTGCCTGGAATTTAAGGACTGAAGCTCTATTTACAGCTCAGCACAATGTGCAAGCAGAGATATACACTACAGACAGGAATAGTTACAGAAATAGACAAGTTAAAGGTAATACAGAAACACAACTCCCCTCCCAGAAATCAGAGTCCCCAGGAAGGGGCTCCCAACCACCCTTCCAGCTTCTTCACCCCTCTACCTTACCCCTGTGTTTGCCTTATGTGCAAGGTGATTTTGGAGGATTGGCCAGGGGGGTTAGAAGGAGAGTGATTAGTTAGGTTACTCAGCAGAGAGGAGAAGACATAGCAGCTAGAGAGAACAAGACTGAGTGTCTTAGCTATGTTTATGTTCATGTTATACATCTCAGCAAGCCTATGAGTGAAGCAGACATCACCACTGTTTGTTTTTCACAGCCTATAATTTTTCCATTCAAATATTCCAATTAGCCTCAAACCAGCACAACTGTAAGGGTCAAAAAGCACTGGAACAGGCTTCCCAGAAAGGTTGTGGTGTCTCCTTCTCTGCAGATTTTCAAGGCCTGTCTAGGTATGTCCCTGACAAAATTTTTTTTTCATGGAGAGAGTGGTCAGGCACTAGATTGAGCGGCCCAAAGAGATAGTGGAGCCATCCACCCTGGATGTGTTTAAGGGTGGTTTAGATGTGGTGCTTGGGGCTATGGTTTAAGGTGAATCTTATAGAATAGGGTTCTAGGTTGGACTTGGTGACCCTGAGGGGCTTTGCCAACCTGCATGTTTCTGTGATTCTGTGCAACCTGTGCTGGATTCTATGGTCCTGCTCTGGCAGAGGGGTTGGACTCAATGATCCCTTCCAACCCCTAATATCCTGTGATCCTTGTCTCTGCCTCAATACCTGTTTTCATCCCTCAACTAAATGTTTTCATCCACTTCCTTGCTGCTTCTTACACCAATTCAATGCTTTGCCTATTATATGTAAAACACCTGACTTTTCACCCACAAACCTCTTTAAAACAAGTACCTCACCTAAAGCTAATCGTAAACAACTCAGAAATTAAATTAGAAGCATGCTTTAAGACACCAAAATACGCTTTTTAATCGAGTTTTATCCCTGTCACAAAGCACTTTTGAAGGAATACACTCACTAGGTATAAAAGGTACTTGTTTTAGTCTTAGTGCTATGAAAATTTCCTCTTTAAAAGCATCTGCATCCTTCACTGTCTGTCTCCTGTACAAGATCTCCTCTGTTGCCTGTACCCTGCCAAGTTGTTTTGTATAACTCAGTAATAAAGGTCAGATGTTGCCACAGTCTAAGAAGCACAAAAATAAATGATCTGGAAGTGAAGTAATAAGAAATGTGTTTTACATTTGTAAAAAGACAGGTCACATAGCTCATGTAAGCCCCACAATCAGCTGCACTGTATTCCTAAAACACAAAGCAGTCAGAATTTTAAAATCTGATTACAGCTTTGCCCCTGTTAAAAAAAAAAAAAAATAAAAGGGAAAAGAAACTTGAGGAAAAAAAAAACCAACCCCAAACAATTTTGTGAATGCTAAATTTCTATCTGCTTTCCATATTCAATGTCACTCAAGGTTGCCTTTCGAAGAGCAAGAAAAATGACAGCAAATTTCTGACATGTAACAAGTCTGCCAGGTTAGGTCTGATGAAAGTTCAGCCTTATCAAGACTATCAATCCATCTGTAATGACATGCTGTAAGCCCAAAAAAAAACCCAAACAAACAAACAAAAAAAACCCCCAACACACCAAAAAACCAAACCCAAACCCCCAAAAATAAATGTGATGCTTGCTACTGCAGTGCTTCGCATTTATTTATGGAGCCAGTGTTGCAACACAGAAACATTATCCATGGGACATACTCTGGGTGAGCTTTCAATCCTGCCATGTGAAGGGGAGGAAAAAAAATAAAATAAAATATGAAAAACTCTTCATCTAGATGCACTTGATAGTAACTTTATATATGATCTGTCTACTATACCTATGGGGGTTAAAAAAAAAAATAATAAATCTATAGTATATTTTAAGTCTCCTAGAACTCCAAAATGTGGATGGTGCCTATGTCCCACGCTCCCTGCACATCAGTTATTATAGAACAGCACTGCATTAAAAAAGGTATTCATGTAACTAAAATAAAAAAAACAAACTAGCCAAATATTTGATGTGTGTCTTCATTCCCTGCAACAGGTCACCTTTAGCCAATTAAATATGCCTAGGAGCTCGATATGAAACGGAAAAGGACTGAACCCAGCTCCTTTCCGTTCTGGGGTGCGGTTAGTAGGTTGAAGGAGGTTCTCTTTGCCCTCTACTTTGCCCTGGTGAGGCCTCATCTGGAACATTGTGTCCAGTTCTGGGCACCTCAGCTCAAGAAGGATAGGGAGTTGCTTGAGAAAGACCAGTGCAGAGCCACAAATAATGCTGAAGGGAGTGGAACAGCTTCCATACAAGGAAAGGCTGAGGTAGCTGGAGCTGTATAGCTTGGAGAGGAGACTGAGGGGTGACCTCATTCATGTTTAACAATATGTAAAGGGTAAGTGCCAGGAGACTGGAGCCAGGCTCTGCTTGGTGATCCCTAGTGACACAACAAGAGGCAATGGGTGGAACTTGAGGCATAGGAAGCCCATGGAAATGTGAGGAGGAATTTTTTTTCCCTGTGAGGGTGACAGAAGACTGGAACAGGTTGCCCAGGGGGATTGTGGAGTCTCCCTCTCTGGAGAGATTCAAGATCCACCTGGATGCAACCCTATGTGGACTACCCTAGGTGATCCTGCTCCGGCAGGGGGGTTAGACTGGATGAGCTTTTGAGGTCCCCTCTAGCCCCTAATGTTCTGTGGCTCTGTGAAAAGGTTTTTTATACAAGCCTAGGTGCTTTCAAATAAACTACAATTTCACTTGAAAACAGAGACTGGACAAAATGTTTTTCATTGGTAATTCCAATTTTAAATCTAACAGAAGTGACCTACACTGTTACTAGCTCTCAAACATAGCAAACACATGAAGGAAGAAAAAGTCTGAAAAGCAGAAATATATCAGGGCAAAAGTCTCCTCTGCACATGTCTGTGCTCAACTCTTGTTGAGGGCTGCAGCTCTGCAAGGTTCTGCACAAGGGGCTACATTCAGCATCTTTAAAATCCAGCAGGGATTAAGACTGCCTTGACAGCATGACTGGATGGAGCTGCTGAAGGAGAAAGCATCTGCCCTGAGCAGGAACAAGCCTGCAAGGACAGGCCACGATTCAAGCAAGGGAACGATTCAACAAGGGAAAGAACCATGTAATTTTTGGCAACAAGTTGTATGTTTACATCTCTGGGACACAGCAGCTGCCCCACTGCCTACAGGTTCAAGTATTTTTGCAGTGTGTTTTACTTCTACAAGAAGTTTGTGCAATGCACATTAACATAGGAGATTCTCTTTCTTGCCTCTAAAATGAATCTCTAACTGCAGCCAGTTATTCGAAACCTGGTTTAGAATCATAGAATGGTAAGGTTGGAAGGGACCTCAAGGATCACTAGTTTCAACCCCCTGCCACAGGCAGGGACACCTCCCACTAGTACAGGACACTCAAGGCCTCCTCCAACCTGGCCTTCAACACCTCCAGGGAGGGAGCAGCCACAACCTCCCTGAGCAACCTGTGCCAGTGTCTCACCAGCCTCACTGCAATCAACTTCCTCCTAACATCCAGTTTCAATCTCCCCTCTGCCAGTTCAAACCCATTGCCCCTTGTCCTGTCATTGCAAGACCTTGTCAATAGTCCCTCCCCAGCCTTCCTGTAGCCCACTTCAGATACTGGAAGGTTACTATCAGGTCTCCTGGAAGCCTTCTCTTCTCCAGGCTGCAGTGCCCCAACTCTCTCAGTCTGTCCTCACAGCAGAGCTGCTGTAGCCCTCTGAGCATTTTCATGGTCCACCTCTGGACCTGCTCCAACACTTCCATGTCCTTCCTGTGCTGGGGGCTCCAGAAATGCACACAGGACTCCAGGTGGGGTCTGAGGTGAGCAGAGCAAAGGGGCACAATCCCCTCCCTTGCCCTGCTGCCCATACTGCTCTTGCTGCAGCCCAGGACTCAGTTGGCTGTCTGTTTTGTGTAATTATCAGCTGCAGATGAGCAACAGCTTACTTTATTTCATGCATGCCCATGCAAAGTTGCCATTTCAGTGACCAGCCTTCGGGGTTAACCTGTGCTCTGACCCGTAAGCCGCTGACTTCAGCCTGTGTCAGAGCTCGCTGGACTTGCAATAAATCACTCAAGTGGAGGAAAAATCTGTAAAATCTTTCACATCACTGCAATAACCAAAGAGACAAAGCCCACCGTGGTGCAGAGGGGAGGTTATTTTGATTAGTTTAAAAGTATGAGGCTAACACACCGTGCTTCAATTAGTGGCCAATGTAATGAGAACATATTTATTTAGGATGAAGACAGCGTTTCATTAATAACCCTTCTCCCCACTTGGGATTTTCTCCTGAAGACTATAACGGAGGCAGTCTGATTTCAGGACTTTAAATGTTAAGTATCTTGATCTAAGAAAGAGATTTGATTACTCTCCCTAACAGGCACTGGCAGCTTATGTCAACTTTAATAGCAACTGAGAGATGCCAATTCCCAGCTCAGTAAACACATGGAGTACTCTGTCCAGTTCTGGGTTCCCCGGAGGGCAGGGAACTGCTGAAGAAGGTATGGAAAAGGGCTACAAAGATGATTAGGGGACACAAACATAGAATGGTAAGGTTGGAAGAAACCTCAAGGATCATCTAGTTCCAACCTGCTGCCATAGGCAGGGACACCTCCCACTAGTACAGGTTACTCAAGGCCTCATCCAACCTCTTCCTTAAGAAGAAAGGCTGAGGGACCTGGGACTTTTTAGTCCAGAGAAGGCTAAGGAGGAAATCTTACTTCAAGGGTGGGTGGCAGGAGGATGGGACCTGTCTTTTTTCAGTGGTGCCCAGCGACAGGACAAGAGGTAACAGGCACAAACATGAAAGTAGAAAGCTATACCTAAACACGAGGAGGAACTTAGAATCATAGAATCAACCAAGTTGGAAGAGACCTCCAAGATCATGCACTCCAACCTATCACCCAGCCAATCAACTAGACCATGGCACTAAGTGCCTCACACAGTCTTTTCTTGAACATGTCCATGGATGGCGACTCCACCACATCCCTGAGCAGCCTGTTCTAAAGGCAAATCACTCTCTTCATTACTTTGAGGACAGTAGAGCCCTGGACAAACTGCCTAGAGAGGTGGTGGAGTCTCCTTCTCTGGAGTCATTCCAAACCCACCTGGGTGCCATCATATGCGACTTGCGTTAGGTGAACCTGCTCTGGCAGGGTGGTTGGACTAGACGACCTCCAGAGGACTCTTTCATAGAATCATAGAATGGTAAGGTTGGAAGGGACCTCAAGGATCA
>VWZE01021595.1:22885-33755 GCA_013396675.1 Eubucco bourcierii
TGAGGGCTCCAGAACTGCACACAGGACTCCAGGCGTGGTCTGAGGAGAGCAGAGCAAAGGGGCAGAATCCCTTCCCTTGCCCTGCTGACCATGCTGCTCCTTAAGTATATACTTTTGGTAAAATGGAACTCTTGATTGAAATGAATTTACCTTCAACATCAGGTGATAAGCTAAGCAGTTCTATAGTTTAAGTTATCTCTCCTGCAGCTCTCCTCGTTGTACTCTCAGTTTAGCTGGAAGCTCACAGTTTCCAAAAGGTGCCTAGGTGCTATGTCCACTTTAAATGCTGGAGGCTGACTGAGGCACTCTGTGCCATGGTTTAGTTAATTAGAAGGGTTAGGTGATAGGTTGGAGTCAATGATCTCAGAGGTCTTTTCCTACCTGGTGTGGTAGGAAAAGATTAGCATCTGTGATGCTGTGCTTCTAAAAGCCTCCAACTGTGGTCCAGTTGCAGGACTGCATATACCTTCCTCAAGATTGCAAATCATCTTAGTCCAAACCTGAGCAAACCCTAATCGAGATTTACTCAAAAGAAACATTTCTGTGCTCAGTTCTAGCTTTTGAAATAGTGCCAGCCCTGATGGCACAAATCCAGGAGAGCCACTAGCTGAGAAGGGAGCATCTGGACACTTTACTATTGCAAGCTAAGATAAGTTCTGTTGACAAAAAAAAAAAAAAAAAGTCTCCCAGCAGATGCTGCTTTGGCTTCAAATGTGACTGGTGGTTTGTTAGGAAGGCCACTATTATGCTCCCCCATTTTGTGGCCATCACTAGAATTTCTCAGCCAAGACATGACAATTTCCAGCCAGAACTCCCAACAGACGTTTGTGGATAGCCAACACTGCTGGCAGAACACGTTCAGAGCTCCCTGGAGAGTTGCTAGCTAACTTTTTCCAGCCAGTATCTGAAGTTTTCAGATGAAAGCCTTCCCAGGATTTCATGTAGTTGTTGCTCACAGCCTGTTCTCAAGAAGCTGTCCAGACTGGATAAGTAAAGCTCTTCAACATGTCTCCATCTGAGAACAGCCTACCATCTCACCATCTGTCACAACAGTATTTTCTAACGTTTTCTTCATCCTCCTGATGCTTCTTAGGCCTTTTCAAAGTTTGCCCTCTGCCATTTTCTGAATGGCACAGAAGTGTTAAGCAGCAGCATGTAGCCCGGACAGCAACCAAGTGCTGGGCTGCAGCAAGAGCAGTGTGGGCAGCAGGGCAAGGGAGGGGATTCTGCCCCTTTACTCTGCTCTCCTCAGAGCCCACCTGGAGTCCTGCGTGCAGTTCTGGAGCTCTCAGCACAGGAAGGACATGGAAGGGTTAAACCTGAGCATCTTTTACTGCCTGAACTCACTTCTGTCTGTTCCTTCTCCCAAATTCCCCAAATTAGAGACCTTCCTTTCCCCACATAGTCAGAGCCTGTTTCGTACATGTAGATTCCAGAGTGCTGAGTGGGCTTGACACACCATCAGGCTGGAACACGTTAGGAGCTAATTCTGGGATGTGTGAGTACAGGAATTGTCATGGGAACACAGCTGATAATCAAGAAAGATAAAGAATTCAGTGGGAAAATAGGCTACAGGAGGTTTCTATCAGGTGCCTGAAAACAACCCAAAAGAGTTCATCATTTTGCAATTATTCCAAAGGAGACACCATGCAGTGAAAATCCCTGGCAAACCCCAAGCACAACTCCAGGCTGAGTGGGGAATGGTTGAGAACAGCCCTGAGGAAAAGGACTTTGGAGTCCGGGGTGATGAAAAGTTCAACATGAGGCTGCAGTGTGAGTGCAGCCCAGACAGCAACTGAGTGCTGGGCTGCAGCAAGAGCAGTGTGGGCAGCAGGGCAAGGGAGGGGATTCTGCCCCTTTGCTCTGCTCTCCTCAGACCCCACCTGGAGTCCTGTGTGCAGTTCTGAAGCCTCCAGCACAGGAAGGGCGTGGAACTGTTGGGGTGGGTCCAGAGGAGACCACGAAGATACTGAGAGGGCTGCAGCAGCTCTGCTGTGAGGACAGGCTGAGAGAGTTGGGGTTCTGCAGCCTGGAGAAGAGAAGGCTTCCAGGAGACCTTAGAGTAGCCTTCCAGTATCTGAAGGGGGCCTGCAGGAAGGCTGTGGAGGGACTATTGACAAGGTCTTGTAATGACAGGANCCTTACCATTCTATGATTCTATAAAGAACTTCTCAGCAGCTCACTCACAGATGTTGGCATGGAACGTTTCCTCCCAGGCAAGGATGCTGCCCATCGCTTACAGGAACCAGGAAGGGGAGGAAACTCTGGAGCCAACAGAAACCTCACAGTCCATGTAAGGCTGGTGGTAACATCAGGTTTTGTATCTCTGCTAAGGCTGGTGGTAACATCAGGTTTTGTATCTCTGCTAAGGCTGGTGGTAACATCAGGTTTTGTATCTCTGCTAGCCTGATTTCCAGGTCAGCAAGGGAGAGCACACTGTGGTCCAAACCATGTTCTCCAAGACAAGCCTCCTACCTTCAAAACAAACAGTGCTGTAGTCAGTGTTGAGCATAAAGTAGTGGTGGCAATTTGTGTGTCTGCCTGAGAGCTGCAATTTAACAGCAGGACAGCCTGTCCAAATAAAGATTGTCTTCTAGAGTCACACACATAGCTCAGTCACACAGGTTGTGCTACTGCCTCCGTTTTATCCCAGTGGAGCATCTGAAGAGCAGGGACTACACTAGGAATATTTTTAACTTTGAAGTTGATTTATTAATGTATTTCCTTAGTTCTGGTCAATACTGTTTTTCTACCTCCCATTGGCTACTCAAATTATACACATCAAACAAGGGTGAAAAAACAGACAAGGACTTGCAAACAGGAAAGCCTGGGTCTGGGCACTGAGTACTTAGAAGTAAATTGGAATTCAAACTGCAAAGAAACAAAAAGCATAACAAAGTAGCCAGCTGGATAACCTTTCAGAAAGCAGAAACATAGTCTGAATTACCTCTTTAGTTCCTTCCTTTAGCACATTATCATCACTTTGATGTAAATTGAGTTGACTCTAAGCCACTTTATTGCAATGTATGAGTTGCTCCCCTGTAGATTCCTGAGATGAGGCTGTGGCCTGAAAGCTAAGCATGGCACTGCTCAGTCTGAAAGGCACCAAATGAGAGTGGCAAGAACAAATTCTTGTAGTTCCCTGCGCTACAGAGAGAGAAGTAAAAATGAGTCTGATTTTAGGATATGGTTTAGGAGGAGGTGAAAATTCAAAGAAAGGAAGGTGTTTTTCCCCAGACCCTGCCCTCAGTCAAATCTATCCTCACTTCCCTGGCTGGGGACTACATATTGACAACAGTCCTCCTCATGGAGTCTCTCCACTCTTCCAGGATATTCTATGTTGCTCTTGTAGGCAGGAAGAGCAGAGCCTGAGGAAAGAAGAGAGTGTGCTAAAGTCTTTCTTAGTGAAAGGAAGAGCAATAATTCTTGATGCCTAATCTGACTGATTCCTATAACTTTTTAAAGGGCAGTACATCCAGCAACAGCACTTGCTTGACAGGTGTTGGTCTAGAAGATTTCACAGTATCACAGTATCAGCAAGGTTGTAAGAGACCTCAAAGATCATCAAGTCCAACCCATTACCACAGCCCTCAAGACCAGACCATGGCACCAAGTGCCACGTCCAAACCCATCTTGAACACCTCCAGGGACGCTGACTCCACCACCTCCCTGGGCAGCCCATTCCAGCACTCAATGACTCTCTCAGGCAAGAACTTTCTCCTCACCTCCAACCTAAACTTCCCCTGGCACAGCTTGAGACTGTGTCCTCTTGTTCTGGTGCTGCTTGCCTGAGAGAAGAAAGCAACCTCCTCCTGGCTACAACCACCCTTCAGGTAGTTGTAGACAGCAAGAAGGTCTCCCCTGAGCCTCCTCTTCTNTGCTGGCCACACTATTACTGATGCAGGCCAGGATGCCATTTGCCTTCTTGGCCACCTGGGCACACTGCTGTCTCAATTTGTACCAGGGAATGTGAGGGCTGTGGACTGTTGGAACTATCACAGAAAGAAGCTTTCTGTTTCAGTTAAGATTAATGACTCTTTCTATTTCCTTTATTCTTTATTCCTTTATTTCTTTAATTACTTCACCAATTTATTAAAATATTTGCTCTTAACCTTCCCTGGAGGTGTTCAAGGTCAGGTTGGACAAGGTCTTGAGTAACCGGTACTAGTGGGAGGTGTCCCTGTCTATGGCAAGGGGTTGGAACTAGATGATCCTTGAGGTCCCTTCCAACCTTACCATTCTATGATTCTATGATTCCTAATATCCCTGCAAGGTTTTGACCTCTTAAGTCAATGACTCATATCTACAGCTGTACAAGAGCAAGCCTCTTATATAAATGACTTGTTTTTTAGACTGACTATGTAAGGTTATCATTCTTCAAATGATCTATGCTTCTCCACCTTATGTGACAGAGTTTCCAGAAGGTAAATGTGTTTAGGCTCAACAGGTAAGGCTTTATGTCAACCTTCCAGGATCTAAAGGGGGCCTACAGGAAGGCTGGTGAGGGACTACTGACAAGGTCTTGCAATGACAGGACAAGGGGTAGTGGGTTTAAAGTGGCAGAGGTGAGATTGAAAGTGGATGTTAGGAATAAGTTGGTTGCAGTGAGGGTGGTGAGACACTGGCACAGGTTGCCCAGGGAGGTTGTGGAGCACAGAAGCACCCAATGTGATCTTTGATCATGTTGGGTGCTTCTGTGCTCCACGATCTCCCTGGAGGTGTTCAAGGCCAGGTTGGAGGAGGCCTTAAGTGCCCTGTGCTAGTGGGAGGTGTCCCTGCTTATGGCAGGGGTTTGGAACTAGATGATCCTTGAGGTCCCTTCCAACCTTACCATTATATGATTCTATCATTCTATGATATTGTCTCAATTNTGATTCTATCATTCTATGATAGTGTCTTAATTAAAAAAAAAAAAAAAAAAAGAAAAGAAAAAAAAAGAAAGTAAAAGTCCTCTCTAGTTACAGTTGTGCTACACATCAGTTGTGCAGAAAAGGAATCACAAAATGTGCTGGTTTGAGGCTAATTGGAATATTTGAATGAAAAAATTATAGGCTGTGAGAAGCAAACAGTGGTGATGTCTGCTTCACTCATAGGCTGCCTGAGATGGATAAGAACAAGGACACAAATATAGATAACACAGAGAGTCTCTCTCTCTCTCTGGGAGCTACTGTGTCTGCTGGCCTCTCTCCTGAGTAACCTAACTAACCACTCTGCTTCTAATCCCCTTTGCCCTTCCTTCAAACTCACCTTGCACATAAGGCAGACCTTGGGGTAAGGCAGAGGGGTGGAAAGAAGGTGGAAGGGTGGTTGGGAGGGTTGGTGCCCCTCCTGGAGTCTCTGATTTCTGGGAGGGGAGTTGTGTTTCTGTATTGCCTTTAACTTGTCTATGTCTGTAATCATTCCTGTCTGTTGTGTTTATCTCTGCTTGTACATTGTGCTGAGCTGTAAATAGAGCTTCAGTCCTTAACTTCCAGCTGGCTGAGTCCAGTCTGGGGGATTTTTTCATAGTGTGTGTGCGGGGGGTGGGGAAATCCCAGATCATCACACAAAATTATGACATTGCAAAAATAGTTCTCTCAATAACAATTAAGAGACCAAGCAAGTTGGTCACTCACACCTGGAGTAAGGACTGCTTTTGTGAAAAGGATTAGAAGCAAAAAAGTCAGAATCACATTTCCAGGTGAAGTAATCTCTGATGTATTCAAGCAGCTCCCGATGCTTACAGTGCTCCTTCCGATATAAATGGAGGTTTGGCCTGCATGTATTTTCTACACACCTCTCTGTCAATTTACATTGAACTTAGTGTGATGGTTTGGGAGTTACCCAGCCCCTACACACTGTGAAAAATCACCCAGACTAGACTGGTCTGATTAAGGTCTCTGTGCAAAACTGTTAAAGAAATTAAGGTCTCTGTGCAAAACTGGTAAAGAAATTAAGGTCTCTGTGCAAAACTGGTAAAGAAATTAAGGTCTGTGCAAAACTGGTAAAGAAATTAAGGTCTCTGTGCAAAACTGGTAAAGAAATTAAGGTCTCTGTGCTCAATAATGTTAGTTGGTTTGTTTGTTTTGTTGCAAAGTTTATTCTGTAAAAACTACCTGAATACATCCACAAACAAATTGACGGCTTTAAGTGGCATCACTTTTTTGGATACATGGTTACAGCTGATCTTCTACATTAGCTATTCAGAGCACCAGAGCAGAAATGTTTTGATGCTGAAGGTAGAATATGTTTTCAAATCTAGGTAGTAGTAAAATCTTTGGTTTAGTGCCCCTCAGTTAACGTTTTTTATTTTCCATTTTTCAAGTGCCAATGCCTGTTTTGCACTGCCCAGGGAGGTTGTGGCTGCTCCCTCCCTGGAAGTGTTCAAGGCTAGGTTGGAGGAGGCCTTGAGTGACCTGTACTAGTGGGAGTTATCCCTGCCCATGGCAGGGGGTTGGAACTGGTTGATCTTTGAGGTCCCTTCCAACCTTACCATTCCGTGATTCTGTGATTTTGCA
The DNA here is from genome assembly GCA_013396675.1 of Eubucco bourcierii. NCBI lineage: Eukaryota > Metazoa > Chordata > Aves > Piciformes > Ramphastidae > Eubucco > Eubucco bourcierii. The sequence continues at coordinate 29,383 of VWZE01021595.1, forward strand.
GCTAAAAAAACTCCTCTTAGTTGTTGTTATCTGAGGGTTGCTCTTGTGAGTGACAGTTCCTCCCACTCTTCTTTCTTCCCCTCCTCTTGGGTTTCACAACCTAGCCTTTTCCTTATGCCTTCTCCTCTTTTTCCTCACCAGCACTCAAGAAGGAAACTGTTTAAATACTGAGCAGTACTGTTCAGGGCAGAATTTTGTATTACATAGGCCTGAGAACGTGCAAGACACATGTATCTTCTTTTCTTTTTAAAGTTATTGCTACATTGAGATTTTTTGGTCATTGTTATTGATGACAGAGGAGCTTTACACTCTTGAAGTCAGAAATAAGTGGCTGCTTTTAGAGAGATTTAGTAGGTTGAAAGAGTAATTGAAAAGTACGAAGCATTGTACTTAGTACTTGGAAAGTAGTTGGAAAGACTAAAAAATGGTAAATGGTTTACCCTGGACTGAAGAGAACCTTTTCTGTTTTCACAGAACCACAAAATGGACCTCTGGAAATCACCTAGTCAAAGCCCTTTGTTAAAGTAGGTTTGCCTAGAGTGCATTGCACAGAGCTGCATCAGTCAGGAGTATCTCCAGAGAAGGATTATCTGGGGAGGGACTATTGACAAGGTCTTGCAATGACAGGACAAGGGGCAATGGGTTTAAACTGGCAGAGGGGAGATTTAGACTGGATGTTAGGAGGAACTACCTGAAGGGTGGTTGTGGCCAGGAGGAGGTTACCTTCTTCTCTCAGGCAACCAGTGACAGAACAAGAGGACACAGTCTCAGGCTACGCCAGGGCAGGTTTAGGCTGGAGGTGAGGAGGAAGTTCTTCACTGAGAGAGTAATTTGTCACTGGAATGGGCTGCCCAGGGAGGTGGTGGAGTCACTGTCCCTGGAGGCGTTCAAGGCATGTTTGGACATGGCACTTAGTGCCATGGTCTAATCTTGAGGGCTGTGGTGATGGGTTGGACTTGATGATCTCTGAGGTCTCTTCCAACCCTTGCGATACTGTGATACTGTGATACTGTGAAGTTGTTTACAGTGAGGGTGGTGAGACACTGGAACAGGTTGCCCAGGGAGGTTGTGGCTGCTCCCTCCCTGGATGCGTTCAAGGCCAGGTTGGAGGAGGCCTTGAGTGACCTGTGCTAGTGGGAGGTGTCCCTGCCTATGGCAGGGAGTTGGAACTAATTGATCCTTGAGGTCCCTTCCAACCTTACCATTCTATGATTCTATGATTCTATAAAATGGCAACAGTGGATAAGTAAATATCATTTCATTTGAGCATTGAAAACTTTATGTCTGGAAACACAGCTTGTACCTTCCCCTTCACTGCTTCTGCTGCTGCTGTGCCCACAGCTATCTTCCCCTGCTGCTGTTTTGGCTGCTGCTTGGCTACTTCACCACCACTTGTCCCCATCCTCTTCCTCTCTGAGGTTACTGTATTTTGCGATAGTTTTATTCTGTCTATACTATTATATTTAGTTTAACTGTAAAAATACAGTTTCATTCTCCTGACTTTCCCAATTCTGAGTGGTAGTGAATTTACTCTCTTGGGTAAGTTTAATATAAGTTAATGGGGGAGGGGTTGACTCTAACCCTTCACATGAGGTTTGACTCTGTCCAGGTCTCACTGAATGGCATCACAACCTTCTGGTGTGTCAGCCACTCCTAGTTTTGTATCCTCTCTGTCCCTTCATTCTGCTCACTGATGAATATGCTATACAAGACCAGTCCCAGTACTCACCCCTGAGAAACACCGCCAGCTACAGGTCTCCAACTGGACTCTGCTCTGCTGATCACAATTCTGTGTGGGCTGTTACTCACCTTGCTCTCATTTCACTTCACTGTCCACCCATCTAACCTGCACTTCCTAAGCTGACCCTTGAGGTTGTTATGGGAGACAGTGCCAAAAGTCTTGCTGAAGTCAAAGCAGGCAATATCTGCTGCTCTCCCCTCACCTCTCCAGCTCACCACACCATCACTGGAAGTTATCAGATTGGTCAAGTGTGATTTCCAATTGGGGAATCCATGCTGACCACTCATGTTTGTCTTCTTTTCTTCCATATGTTTAGAGATCGCACCCAGAAGGAGCTGTTCCATCACCTTTCCAGAGATGGAAGTGGAGCTGACTGGCCTGTAGTTTCCTGGGTCATTAAGAAGAGAACTTAGACCAAATCCAAAACGTAAACAAAACAGGCAAACCCGAACCAAGTATATCTAAAACAAACAGGAAAGATGTATTTGCTGCTGAGAGAGATCCCTGCTCCCTAGCCTCAGTGTGACTGGTGCCCACAATGTCCATGTTAACTCCATTGAGAACAGTGCAAACAGCAGAACCCACACCACATGATGTCTAACACAGATCCCTGTGGCTGAGAGACATTACTGCTTTTTGGAGGGTTTATGGTTCAAAATACTTGAACTGATGTGAGGGCTGACCTAGTGGAGTCATAGCTTGACAGCATAATACCAAGGAGAAGATAGGTTGGATGCCTTTGGACATTGCATGAGGGCTTGAGAGCCCTTAAGGGCAAAAAGATCTGCTGAGAGGGCACGGAACAATGCTAGGTAGGACAGAAAGATTACAGTCTGGGTATGGGCTCAACTGTTGTGTTTATTTGAAATTCTTTTCTCAGCAAATCACCTCCAAATCCAAATCCAAATTCAAATCCAAATCCAAATCCAAATCCAATTTCACATCAAATCCAAATCCAAATCCAAATCCACATCAAATCCAAATCCAAATTCACATCAAATCCAAATCCAAATCCAATTTCACATAAAATCCAAATCCAAATTCACATCAAATCCAAATCCAAATTCAAATCCACATCCAATCCAAATCCAAATCCAATTTCACATCAAATCCAAATCCAAATCCAAATCCAAATCCAAATCCGCATCAAATCCAAATCCACATCAAATCCAAATCCAATTTCACATCAAATTCAAATCCAAATCCAAATCCACATCAAATCCAAATCCAAATCCAATTTCACATCAAATTCAAATCCAAATCAAAATCCACATCAAATCCAAATCCAAATTCACATCAAATCCAAATGCAAATCCAATTTCACATCAAATCCAAATCCAAATCCAAATCCACATCCAATCCAAATCCAAATCCAAATCCACCCAGCTCTTGTCTTGGAGGAAACTGATTTGTTTGATCTGTAACAGGTCCCAAACAAACTAACACTGACCAAGTTTGGATAATCAGAAGACAGGGACTTAACAGTAAATCATGGAAGTAACAGCGTAGACATACACCCAGCTCCTTATTGTTGTTTGAAAACAGTTATTTATGCTAGCAATAAACATCTAAAAATGTTAATTCAAACAAACAATAAACATCTAAAAAAAATTAATAAAAATAAACTAGCAATAATCATCTAAAAAAGTTAATAAAAATGAACAACTAAAAGTATCTAAAAAATTTAACAAGAACAAACTAGCAATAAACATCTAAAAAAATTAATAAATGAACTATAAATATCTAAAAATTTTAATAAAAAGAAACAAGCAAAAAAATTCTAAAAATGGTAATAAAAATAAACTGGCAATAAATATCTAAAAATGTCAACAGAAATAAACTAGCTATAAACATCTAAAAAAAATCATTAAAATAAACTAGCAACAAATATCTAAAAAATAATAAAAATAAACTAACAATAAACAACTAAAAATTAATAAAAAGAAACTAGCAAAAAATTAATAGAAATAAACTAGCAATAAACATCTAAAAAATTGATAAAAATAACCTAGATATAAACATCTAAAAATGACAATAAAAAGAAACTATCAAAAAACAACCAAAAAATTTTCATTAAAAATAAACTAGCAATAAATATCTAAAAAAAATCATAAAAATAATCTAGCAATAAAGATCTAAAAATTGACAAGCATTAACTAGCTATAAATATATAAAGATGTTAATAAAAATAAACTAGCAATAAAGATCTAAAAAATTAATAAAAATAAACTAGCTAGAAAGATCTAAAAGTTTTAATAAAAAGAAACTAACAATAAATATCTAAAAATTGACAAAAATAAACTATCTATAAATATATAAAGATGTTAATAAAAATAAACTAGCAATAAACATCTAAAAAATTAATAAAAATAAACTAGCTAGAAAGATCTAAAAGTTTTAATAAAAAGAAACTAGCAAAAAGCACCTAAAAAGTTAATAAAAAGAAACCAGCAAAAAACATCAAAAAAGTTAATAAAAAGAAACTAGCAAAAAGCATCTAAAAAATTAATAAAAATAAACTAGCTATAAAGATCTAAAAGTTTTAATAAAAAGAAACTAGCAAAAAGCACCTAAAAAGTTAATAAAAAGAAACTAGCAAAAAACATCAAAAAAGTTAACAAAAAGAAACTAG
>VWZE01021595.1:44416-56339 GCA_013396675.1 Eubucco bourcierii
AAAAAGAAGAAAAGGCAGTCAAAGCCAAGAGATGCAACTCATCATATATATATCTATCTCTATATATCTACAGAGATAGAGATTCAAAGCCAAGAGATGCAACTCATCATATATATATCTATCTATATATATCTACAGAGATAGAAAGAGTGAGAGACATAGATAGAGATAGATAGATAGATATAGACAGATAGATAGAGGTAGAGATAGATATAGATAGGTGGATGGAGATAGATAGATATATAGATGGAGATAGATAAAGATAGAGATAGATATAGATAGACAAATAGATATAGATAGATAGAGTTAGAGATATAGTGAGATAGATTGAGATACATAGAGATAGATATAAATAGAGATAGCGATAGAGATAGCGATAGATAGAGATAGAGATAGCGATAGATAGAGATAGAGATAGAGATAGAGATAGAGATAGAGATAGAGATAGAGATAGAGATAGAGATAGAGATAGAGATAGAGATAGAGATAGAGATAGAGATATAGCGATGGAGATAGCGATGGAGATAGCGATGGAGATAGCGATAGCAATAGAGAGAGAGAGATAGAGAGAGATAGAGAGAGATAGAGAGAGATAGAGAGAGATAGAGAGAGATAGAGAGAGATAGAGAGAGATAGAGAGAGATAGAGAGAGATAGAGAGAGATAGAGAGAGATAGAGAGAGATAGAGAGAGATAGAGAGAGAGATAGAGAGAGAGATAGAGAGAGAGATAGAGAGAGAGATAGAGAGAGAGATAGAGAGAGAGATAGAGAGAGAGATAGAGAGAGAGATAGAGATAGAGATAGAGATAGAGATAGAGATAGAGATAGAGATAGAGATAGAGATAGAGATAGAGATAGAGATAGAGATAGAGATAGAGATAGAGATAGAGAGAGATAGAGAGAGATAGAGAGAGATAGAGAGAGATAGAGAGAGATAGAGAGAGATAGAGAGAGATAGAGAGAGATAGAGAGAGATAGATAGGTGGAGGTAGAGATAGAGATAGAAAAATAGATATGGATAGGGGTGGATAGGGGTGGATAGATAGGGGTAGATATTGGCAGATAGAGGCAGATAGATAGAGGTGGAGATAGAGATAGACAAATATAGATAGATAGAGATAGAGATCGATAGATAGAGATAAATATAGATAGATGGAGATAGATATTGATTGACAGAGATAGATATAGACAAATAGATATAGATAGATATTGATATATAGATATATATAGATATATAGATAAAAATGCATTATATTGAGTACTTGATGTTAATTACTTAAGATCCTATAGTACAAATTGCCTCCAGCATTTTCTAAAGTTATCTCACAGGTTATACAGACACCCACAGGTGGAGATTACTCATTTAAAAAGACACAGGTATTAAAAAAAAAAAACCTGATTTGAAATATCGAAGCTGTCTTACAGTAAATTTCTCTTTTATTTTGAAGCTGTGCATTCCCCCTCCTATTTCTGAAGGAAGAGCTAATATTAGAGGCAAGCCACTGAATTTGGCAGTATATAAGGCTCTTTTTTTTTTTTTTTTTTTTTCCAATTAATAAATGAGATTGGGGTGAAAAGGTATTGCTCTTTCACATCTCATATCTTCAGTTGTAATTTCTAACAGCTGTGAATTGGTAAGTTCTTAAAGAAGATCAGAATTTTAATCACTCATGCCCTCTTAAACAGTAAAATAGGGGTTTTTTTTTGCCATCCTCAGATGTGGAATTAGCACAAAATGCCATGAGCACCTGAGAGATGTCATGTGCAGCATGAGCCATTTTTGCCTGTAAGCCCAGCTCAAGAGGAATCTTAGTATGGAAAATTCATACTCTACAAGCAGTGAGTGCTTTTTGCCTGTAATAACAGTATGCTGTGTTAGCCCTTTCCTTTGCTGCCTGGATGAAAAAACAGGTCATTTGGAGCTCACTGCAGGGAAGGAGGGAAGGATGGAAGGAGAAGGAATTCTTCCTGGGATTACACAAGGAAAGCTTTTAATTTCAGATCACACTGAAGAGAGTAAGACCTATATAGAGTAAAAAAATTCTGTGGGGGGAAAAAAAACAATAATAAACCTGTAGAGTAAAATAATTCTGTGGAAAAAAAAATAATAAGCATGTAGAGCAAAAAAAATCTGGGTAAAAAAACCACAACCTGTAGAGTAAAAAAATTCTGGGTAAAAAAACCCAACAAAAAAACCCCCTGTAGAGTAAAAAAATTCTGGGGAAAAAAAAATCTATGGAAAAAAAAACATCTGTAGAGTTAAAAAATTCTGTGGGAAAAAAAATAATAAACCTGTGGAGTAAAAAATTCTGTGGAAAAAAAAATAATAAACCTATAGAGTAAAAAATATGTGTGGAAAAAAAAATCTGTAGAGTAAAAAAATTCTGGGGAAAAAAATATAAACCTGTAGAGTTAAAAAATTCTGGGAAAAAAAAAACTTGTAGAGTTAAAAAATTCTGGGGAAAAAAAATAATAATCCTATAGAGTAAAAAATTAATAAGCCTGTAGAGTAAAAAATTATGTGTAAGAAACAATAATAAACCTGTAGAGTAAAATAATTCTGTGGGAAAAAAAATAATAAACCTGTAAAGTGAAAAAAATTCTGTGGGAAAAAAAAAGTAAACCTGCAGACTAAAATAATTCTGGGGGAAAAATAAATAATAACACTCCCCTCAAGAAAACCCAACAGCAACAACAACAACAACAAAAAACCCCACACCAAAACAAACAAACAAAAATCAACAGGCAAAGGTTTTATGACTCTCTTCTGAAGAAAGCAGAATTTCTGACTCACCTAGAGATCAGTTTTAGTGATGATATTTCTATTTTAATATTGGTTTGGAGTTGATAGTTTTGTTTTGGGTTGTTTTGGGGTTTTTTTAACTCCTTTGACACTCTCAAGTCCTTCAGTCTCCACAGTCAAAATGAAGACATTTTCAGCTCTTGATGCCAGGCTTGGCAGAAATCTGGGCTTGGCAGAAATCATGCCAAAGAAAGACAGCACCGTCATGCTTTCAGTTAATGAAGGGCTATTGTAAAGAGGCAGCAGCACCAAGATCACTGTTCTTACAATGCTTTAAAACAACCCAATGCAAAGGTCACTGCTGTACCTTCTGCAGTAATATTCCCCAGCCTCACTAATGATTTGAGCAGTACTGCTGCCCAGTCATTTAACATTCAGGTGCAGAAGAGAGTATGTCCCCTATTTTCACATTCCCACTTAATGCAACGCTGGAGAAAGTGAGTGCGCAGTGTCAGCACACAGGAGTTTGTCTCTTCATGAGCAAAGATTGTTTTCAGCCTCTAAGCAAAATATTTGTCTCTTGAGCCAAGAGATCTTAATATTTAGCAGACAAGCAATAACCAATAAATGCATATTGTGTCCCATTCTCAACAGCAGCAAGTTAAATAGCAAAAGACCAAAAAAGTTTTTGGAAGGTAACTCAAACAGAGGTAAAATCACAACAAGGAGCAGTTTAGAGGAGAAGCAGATGCTGGGCACTTCAAAAGGCATGTGGGGTCCCATTTCTCTTCAGCTACAGAGACCAGTTTCCAACCTAAGGTTCTTAAATGTATGTGCCCAAAAGGAAATGCAAGTCTCACATTGTTTTTCCTTTCCCCACCATTGTTTGTAGTCCTCTGTGGCTCACAAACCAGAATCCCAAGTCCTGTCCTTGGATGCTATCAGGTTGTTATGTGTGGCTGTGCTAGTGTTATGTGCACGCATAGGTACGGGCAGGTAGATCAATACATCTGCAACTTCTCAGAAAGGAAAGAAACAAAGTTAATGAAGAGCAACAGTCTTTACTAAGCTAAGTTTTTTTCCTGGAAAACAATTGGAAGTTTAGCTCATACGTTACAGCAAAACTCAGGTCAGTCATTTTTACCAACTATGCAACAGATATTCTAATTTTCTCTTATTTTACAAAACTTTTTTTCTTTTTTTCTTTTTCCTTTCAATTTTTTCTTTTTTTCCTTTTTCCTTTTAATTTTTTCCCTTTTTCTTCTTTTTCTTCCTTTTTTAAAAAAAATTGTTTAAAACTTTTTTAAACAATTAAAAAAAATTTTTTTTTTTTAAAACTAACTTCTAATTTTTCTTCTCCTCAAAAATACCTGCTGGGTCAACACTGCAAGAGGAATGGCTAATAGTAGAAAGCATAAACGGCCACAAAATCATAATACCTAGTAAAGCAAAGACATGTCATCTCCTAAAGCTGTTTTTCCCAATGTGCCAGGGCTTTCCCAGTCTTACAAAGCATTCAACTAGTACAGCAACTGTATGAAATTTATAACCTCTCAAACAAAAGCCTACTGGATTAAGAAGCTCTGCAAACCGTAACACGTTTCCACCACGTAAGTGGAAACTAAATCATTACAAAGCTGAGAAATACTACTTCATTGGGTTTGGGTGACCTTGTCTTGGTAGGAAGTTCAGGTTGAATTAGGATGAAAACAGGAGGCAAGTTCACATGTTAACATCACAAACTAAAGAGATTCCAAACCTGCTTGGGTTCTCAGATGTGAATGCTAGCATACAAAATCAGGCAGAGCACAAGACTGCATGTGTGTGTAGCATAAACACAGCTGTGCTGTATTAGATAGCACTGGCAAAAATTAAGCTAAGGAAAAGCAAACTCCAGGGGGATGCTGCCACATGAAATCTCAGCCACATTTGGATTGATAAAACAAGTAAACATATCTGCGTGCTGGCATGAACTAGGAATGTTTTCATTCCCCGGTCCAACTTTAGGGTGAAGCTGAAAGAGAGTCCTACTCTGTTCAAACCCCAAATATTCCAAGTTCTCCAACAGCACAAGAGAAGCCAATCAACAAACCCGAAAGAATGGAAGCCAGATAAGCCATAAATATTTACATATATATATAAGCACACAGCAAGCAAGACAATGAAAAGTTAGCTAGATTTACCGTTTTAATTATCCAAGTGGGTGGTTTGTTTGGGTTTGGGTTTTTTTGGGGAAACGTCGGGAGCTGTTTTCACGAGGACTCGTCCATACACGTCCGCATCGCGGCAGGCGCCGGTCCCGGGGCGCGGAGAGCAAAGCGCTTCCCTCCGCTGCCACCGCTCCCCCCACACCGAGAACGGAAAATAAGAAGAAAACGCAATCGGGGGAAGGAAAGAAGGAAGAGAGGAAGGAAGAAAGAAGCGGGGGAGGCACCAGCCGGCCGGGCAAACTCCGGCGCCGCCCCGACCCCGCTCCTCCGCCCTCAGGGCTGCGGGAGAGGCGACCCGCACCTCTCCGAGCTTCGCCGCCGCCTCGCAACTTGCGCGCGTCGCGGGAGCCGCCGGGGCGGGGCTGGGGAGGGCGGTGGGATGCTGCGCGGCGGCGGCCGAGGCGGAGATGCTCCTCCCGCGCTGCCCACGGCGCCCGGGTTGCCGCGGGGATGCGCCGACCGGCCGGGCGTGACCCCAGCTCCGGTGCGATGTGCCACGCAGAGGGATGCCCGTCTCCCCCGGCCGCCCAGGGAGCCGCGGGGGTCCCTTGCGGGGGCTGCCCGGCGCCGGTGCCACCTTCCCGGCTCCCCCAGCAGCATGCGGGCTGGGAGGAGCCGTGCGGGTCCTCGGTGGAGGGGAGGGACGACACAGGGTGTATCCTAAATTGTGCGGAAAGCCTGCCGCCGAGGCGTCATCTTGACAGCCTCTGTCTCGGTGGGGGAAGAAGGAGAAAATGTGTTTCCAACAGCCGACTTCGGTGTGGTTTTGGATGCTCAAAAGTGCCTGTTCACAGGCGAGACTGTTAGCCTCCTCCAAACGTTATGACTGGTCTGTGAAGAAAAGCTGCCAGGCTGCAAATGCAGACAATACGTGCTTGGTTCTGCAAAGGTACAAAAGCAGCGTTTGGACCAGCAGATTTTGAAGTGAGTGATACCTCAGTGCTATGCTTAGACATGCCTGAACCGATCATCCCTGGTCTGAGCCCCAGGCCCTTCAGCCCCTACCAACAGTTGCCTTCTCTCTCCCTGTTCTTACACTCAATCACTGGGCTTCAACGTGTCTCGGTGGCAGCTTCTAGCCCATCGACCAAGGAGGCTGAGCACCATACAGACGACCTGTTTGCAAGCAGTGCTTAGAGCTCCTCTTCACCTCTTGTGTGCAATTCACTTACCTGATGCATATTCTGCCTTGGTACTAAGTAATCCTGGGTGCTAGTTCATAAATACCCTTTTCTTCAGCTGGTGATGTCTCCTGTTTGCTTGGACCCCTATTTATACAAGTCTTTGTTTTTTGAGGCATCCCAAAACATGTTTTGGTGAAAGCAGCCCTTACATACTGCTGTGAACTTCTATTCCACAAAAAGCTTTAAAAAAAAGTGTAAGTGATTAATTTATCACAGAGTAAGGCATTTGACTCTGTCCCACATGACATCCTGGTCACCAAACTGGAAAAACATGGACTTGATGGATGGACCACTCACTGGATAAGGAATTGGCTGGATGGTCGAACCCAGAGAGTGGTGATCAAGGGCACAATGTCCACCTGGAGACCAGTGCCAAGTGGTGTCCCTCAGGGGTCAGTGCTGGCACCAGTGCTGTTTAACATCTTTGTCAGTGCCATGGACAGAGGAATCAGTGCAGCCTCAGCAAGTGTGCAGATGGCACCAAGCTGTGTGGCACAGTCGACTTGCTAGAGGGCAGGGATCCATCCAGAGGGACCTGGACAGGCTGGAGAGGTGGGCCCAGGCCAACCTCATGAAATTCAATAAGGCCAAGTGTAAGGTCCTGCACCTGGGTAGGCACAATCCCAAGCACAAATACAGGCTGGGTGGTGAATGGCTGGAGAGCAGCCCTGAGGAAAAGGACCTTGGAGTCTGGGTTGATGAAAAGCTCAACATGAGCCTGCAGTGTGCACATGCAGCCCAGACAGCAACCGAGTCCTAGGCTGCATCAAGAGCAGCGTGGCCAGCAGGGCAAGGGAGGGGATTCTGCCCCTTTACTCTGCTCTCGTCAGACCCCACCTGGAGTACTGTGTGCAGTTCTGGAACCCTCAGCACAGGAAGGACATGGAAGTGTTGGAGCGGGTCCAGAGGAGGGCCACAAAGATGATCAGAGGGCTGGAGCAGCTCTCCTATGAGGACAGGCTGAGAGAGTTGGGGCTCTGCAGCCTGGAGAAGAGAAGGCTTCGAGGGGACCTGATAGTAGCCTTCCAGTATCTGAAGGGGACCTACAGGAAGGCTGGGGAAGGATTATTTACAAGGTCCTGCAATGACAGGACAAGGGGCAATGGGCTTAAACTGGCAGAGGGGAGATTTAGACTGGATGTTAGGAGGAAGTTCTTTACAGTAAGGGTGGTGAGGCACTGGAACAGGTTGCCCAGGGAGGTTGTGGCTGCTCCCTCCCTGGATGTGTTCAAGGCCAGATTGGATGAGGCCTTGAGTGAGCTGTACTAGTGGGAGGTGTCCCTGCCTATGGCAGGGGGTTGGAAGTAGATGATCCTTGAGGTCCCTTCCAACCTTACCATTCTATGATTCTATGATTCTATGATTCTTATAGCTTTGGTTGTTCAAAAAGGCAAGGAAAGCCTGTATAGATAGCACTTGTAGCAGCTGCTTGCATAATAAGAAAGCCACATTGTAATTTCACCTGTATAATTAGAGACAGTCTCCCTAGTAGTTTCTCTGTACAATAAGAGATCATTTGGTGTCTGTCAAGTTTTCAGGTGGCTGGTTAGGACTTATGGTCTGCAGGCTTAAGTTTCAGCTTTGTATGAGCTCAACACAGATTTTCTTTTGCAGGTTTTGGGGCTAGGTGAACACAGCTACCAGTTATGTGTGTCTCCTGCTATTGTTTGAATTAATGATTGAAGTTTTAATTATACCACAAGTGACCTTAAAAATAGCAGAGGTTAAGCAAAACACTCCTGATCTGTCCACTGCTCCTGATGAGTAAGAGCTGACTGTTTATCATAGAATCATAGAATCATAGAACAGAAGGTTGGAAGGGACCTCAAAGATCATCTAGTTCCAACCCCCTGCCATAGGCAGGGACACCTCCCACTAGCACAGCTCACTCAAGGCCTCCTCCAACCTGACCTTCAACGCCTCCAGGGAGGGAGCAGCCACAACCTCCCTGGACAACCTGTGCCAGTGTCTCACCACCCTCACTGGAAAGAACGTCTTCCTAACATCCAGTGTCAGTCTTTCCTCTTCGAGTTTAAACCCATTGCCCCTTGTCCTGTCATTGCAAGACTTTGTCAATAGTCCCTCCCCAGCCTTCCTGTAGGCCCCCTTCAGATACTGGAAGGCTACTCTAAGATCTCCTGGAAGCCTTCTCTTCTCCAGGCTGTAGAGCCCCAACTCTCTCAGCCTGTCTTCATAGGAGAGCTACTGCAGTCCTCTGAGTATCTTTGTGGCCTCCTCTGGACCTGCTCCAACAGGTCCATGTCCTTCTTGTACTGGGGGCTCCAGAACTGTAGCGGTGAAAAGGGGTAGAACCTGAGCAGGAAAAAATAGAATTGATTTTGTGAAGAGTTATTTTGGTGAGAAGGATGTGGAGTCCTCATCTTTGACATAGGTTATGACTAACCTATGCTCACTTTATGATCTGCATCTGGCTTAGCATTGATGCTGCCACGCTCAGCCTAATGTGAGTGTGAAAGTGCCACTCCAGAGCTGACAGTTTACTATTATTTTTCTGTAGTGCCAATAAAACTTTTAAAAAGATTTTTCTCCTAGGGGATACTGCTCTTGTGACATTGATGGTATCAGAAGCTCCCTAGTAATTCACCAAAGAACATATGAGGATTGCATGTCACATCCTCAACTAGATCAGGTTGGCCTAGAGCTCCATCAAGCCTCTACTTTGAATATTTCTAGTGATTTGACCTCAACCATCTCTCTGGGCTACCTGTTTCAGCACTCAACCACCCTCATTGTAAAGAAGTTTTTCCTAACATCCCATCTAAATCTACACTTGTCTAATTGCAAACCATTGCCCCTCATCCTATCACTGCAGGCCTTCCTAAACAGTCCCTCTCTAGCCTTCTTGCAGGCCCTTTTCGGATACTGGCAGGCTGCTATTAGGTCTCCCCAGAGCCTCCACTTCTCCAGGCTGAACAACCCAAGCTCCCTCAGCCTGTACTGGTAGCAGAGGTGCTCCAGCCCCCTGGTCATTTTCATGGCCCTCCTCAGGACCTGCTCCATCAGGTCCATGTCCTTCCTCATTGAGGGCTCCAGAGCTGGACATAGTACTCCAGGTGAGGTCTCACCAGAGCAGAGCAAAGTGGCAGAATCTGTTGGCAATGCATCTTTTGAGGTAGCCTAGGATGTGATGTCCAAGCACACACTGCCTGCTCATGTCCAGCTTCATGTCCAGCACCACTCCCAAGTCCTTTTCCTCAGGGCTGCTTTCTACAGCCTTCTCCTCCAGCCTGTATTGATAGTGAAGGACCATTATCTTCTCTGTGAAGAGAGCTGACAGTGTGTACTTGAGAAAAGAGTATATAACCTGGTCAAATACAAAGAAAACCTTGTCCTGTCACTCCCTTTTACCTTGTAGAAACTTAGACAAGTCTGAAATGCTAGCTATGCCACTGTATGTAATAACCTTAAGGTTTTTTGGTTGTTTTGTGGGTTTTTTGTTTTTTTTTTTTTTGACAGCCTACTGACATATCTTGACTTAATTTATAATTTGGGTATCCACTCTATTCTACCAGCAAGCTGTTCTCTAGCACACCTAGCCAGTTGGCTTATGAAAAAAAAAATTATTATTTAAACTTCTGGTTAGAAAAAAAAGTGTATGACAAACTAAAAGTCAAACCATAGTGGGAAAATTTTACTTAGCTTAAAGGGATGTTTGCATTACTTTAAATAAAGCTTCTTAATAAAGCTTCTGGAGCCCTCAGCACAGGAAGAACATGGAAGTGTTGGAGCGGGTCCAGAGGAGGGCCACAAAGATGCTGAGAGGGCTGCAGCAGCTCTGCTGTGAGGACAGGCTGAGAGAGTTGGGGCTCTGCAACCTGGAGAAGAGAAGGCTTCGAGGAGACCTTAGAGTAGCCTTCCAGTATCTGAAGGGGGCTACAGGAAGGTTGGGGAGGGACTATTGACAAGGTCTTGTAATGCCAGGACAGGGGGCAATGGGTTTAAAGTGGTAGAGGGGAGATTTAGACTGGATGTTAGGAGGGAGTTGTTTGCAGTGAGGGTGGTGAGGCACTGGCACAGGTTGCCCAGGGAGGTTGTGAAGCACAGAAGCATCTAACATGATCCTTGATCACGTTGAGTGCTTCTGTACTCCACAACCTCCCTAAAGATGTTCAAGGCCAGGTTGGAGGAGGCCTTGAGTGACCTGTGCTAGTGGGGGGTGTCGCTGCCTATGGCAGGAGATTTGAACTGGATCATCCTTGAGGTCCCTTCCAACCTTACCATTCTATGATTCTGTGTAGAGCTGGTGTGGGAGATGAGCTGGGCAGGGAATGCTCAGTGTACCAAGATGTTTGAAATTCAGTATCCAGCTATGGAGTCCAGTCTGTTTTCCTCTTTCTCTGTCTGCAAACTTTGCCCCACGTCAATATGGAGTGAAGGAGGAATTGGAGCTAGTTCAGAAGCCACCTTTCATTGTAAGTTCTCCTCTCTTCTCAGGACTACAGGCTTGACACTTGTGCAAGTCTGGAGGCTTTTTTATTGAATTTAAATGTCACTTGCACAACAAATGAGGTGAACAATCTGTATCTCCTCTATGGCATTCCTTTGTTTACAGGCTTTGTTGCTTTCTGGCTTGTTTCTTACTAGGCATGTTAAGAAGCTTTGCTTCCCTGATGCTTCATCTTTTCCCATTTGTTCACATAAATCTGGTGGTTTGCTGGCAGCCACCTCTCCTCTCTACCTGGATTGTATAGACAAACCTGGAGGTTAATCAGCCAGGGGTTTTACTTCATGTAATTCTTCTTCTCTAAGAATGGATTTGAGACCAAAGAAAGGCTTTTGTTGTGTAAGGGCATAATAGTATGCTGCTGAAGGCTCTGGTGAAGCTGCCATTTTTGTGCTGCAGATGGATTAGGAGGTTAATGGGTAGCTACTATTCCCTTCTGCTTCCTCAGCTCAGGGTGTGTGTGCACAGATTTAGAGTCACATCTTTCCAGTGAACAAAGCAGAACCAGAATGAAGACTCCAGCACAAACATGCTGTTGCCTGTGCTCTTTGGTTTGAATCACGCTCCTGGGTGTGCACAGGAACCTGTGCTAACAGTCTGAGGTGATGCCCAAGCACAGTGCAGAAGAGAGAGCAGCCCAAGGGATATTCCTCTTAGGCACTGTAGTTATGAAAACCTGGGGTGGGATGGATTTAAGTTAATTATATATAGGCACAGTCAGTAGCTGTGAGGATCATGGAATCATATAAACATAGAATCGTAGAGTGGTAAGGTTGGAAAGGACCTCAAAGGTCATCTAGTTCCAACCCCCTGCCATAGGCAGGGACACCTCCCACTAAGACAGGTCACTCAAAGCCTCATCCAATCTGGCCTTGAACACCTCCAGGGAGGTTGTGGAGCACAGAATCACCCAATGTGATTGAAGACTCTGTACTCCACAACCTCCCTGGGCAACCTGTTAATACAGAAGGAAAATCTTTAGTGAGGTTTTTATAGTTGTGATGGGGATGAGCCTCAGTATGCCCTCAGCCAAAACCACCCCTGGACAAAATGTGCTGTTCCCTGGTGGTTTGAGAAGAGGTTCTGACTGCATTTGTGCCCACAAGACCTAAGACACCAAGCACAAGGCAAACCAGTTTAAGCTCATGTAAGAAATTCATGTGGCAGATAGTGCTGCCAGAACAGATTAGCTCCCACTGGGGTTTATGGAAGGTGAGTATAGTAGCTACTGCTCAGTTTCTAGAGACCTGCTGCCATGGAGAAGGTGGTCCTCCTTGGCAGATGTATTTATAGAATCACAGAATGGTAAGGTTGGAAGGGA
>VWZE01021596.1:6808-18073 GCA_013396675.1 Eubucco bourcierii
GGGGGGAGGGCATAAAGGGAAATAAAGAAAGAATAAAAAGAAAAGAAGCAGTAGCCAAATGCAGAGGCAGCACAAATGCAGAGCCAGGATGGTTTGGATGCTGGTTTCTACCCAATATGATTGCCAGCCCCTGGTTGTACTCGCACAGCCACTTGAGCTAGCTCTGAAGTCTCCTTTACAGATGGTCACCTGTGTAAGTATTTTCCAACTGTGAAATGCTTCGTTCCCTACTCAGACTTTTATGATTACTGTTAGACTTGGTGCTTTCTCTGCGGGAGGAAGGGGAGAGGAAGCTGTCTGTTTATCCAGGTTTCTGTGACATTGCTAATAACCTGTGGCACGATGCAAGGCTTGCTGGCTCTACCTGCTGGCTAGAGGGAAAACCACACTCTCCTCACTAGGATGGCCTTAAAGTATTAACAAACCGTTTCATGAGACCGTGGATTAGAGATAATAGAAGAAATCAAAAAGCAGCTGCTACCTGATCATTTTCAAGCTGTCAGGTGCGTCAGCAGAGCGAGATCGATGGGCCAGAGCCGCGGGGATTGATAACATTTCTCTGCTTCCTGTCAGGCTTTCAATAACTGAGTGATGAGAAACATCAGCCCGGAAATCAGTCCCACTGCAACAGTTTCATCTGTGTGAAGATTAAAGCTCAGCCCATCCTATGTCCCACTGCCCTTTGGAGAATTGGAGATCGACTCCATTTCACCTCAATCTCGTTCTGGTCTGGGGCACTGCAAAGCCATGGGTTGCGAGGAAGGTTTTCATTACTGAATTTTAGCTCCTTGGGCTGAGCTTTGATGGAAAAAATGAACAGCTACAAAAGCATAAAGGGGGTTGTCTGTGGTTTAGCTGATCTCTCTTTATTTGGTGTATGGGCAGGAATGAAGTGAGCAGCCTCTTCTCTTGGCTTTCGCTCCAAACAACGATCGCCTCCGCACAGCAGCTCTTACGCAACTGCTGTTACAGTCTTGACACTGTAATCTTCTCCTGAGCACGTTTTCAAAGTCCACAGTAAAGAATAGAGTGTTCTTTCCTTCCTAACTGCCATTCCAGCCCCGGCTCTTCATGTCATCTTGAGCTCTCCCCTTCATATCTTGTCACAGGCAATCCAAGGTATGCCTCTCCAGGAGCCTTAGGGAGCTCGCATGCCAAACCCAGAGATGAGAATCAGTGGGTTTCCTGTGGAAAAAATGCTCAGAAATCTTATCAGCCCAATAATGTTCATTTCCAGACATGCCTAATCCTGAGGGATGTGCCACTGGATTTACATCTGGATTGTATAACTGAAACACCTGCATTAGGCTCCTTCTCCAGTCAGAGGAAAAGATCAGTGGGGCTGAAAGAGCCCTCCTGGAGGTACTCTGCTCTGCTGGAGGCTATGGGTGATGAGTCTCCTAGCTTGGACACTACAACCAAGGGTAGAAAATTACAAGGATGCACTGGAGCCATAGCTAATAACTTTGTTTGAATTACCAGACTGGAAACCAGCCAGTCTTTCTGGGGCAAACCCTGTGTAGTCTGGTTTTATCCCTCAGAGAAGTAGTTGCTCATTGGCATGTGAAAAACCTGTGTCTTTGGAAAAAAAAATAAATAAATAATTTTAAAAGCAAAATCTCTCAGGAAGGGAAAGATTTTTGCCAAGTGTTGTCCCACTTTTGACAAACTTTGCTTACACAGTGGTGTCAGGATTTAGCAGTTAGATCACCCCAGGTGGTCTTCGAAAACTTCTTCTATTCAGGAGATGCATCTATGGGATTTGACTAGCACAGATCACAAAGGGCCTTTTTTTCTCTTTCACTTAATCCCTCAAACTCTTGCCCCATGCACACTGACAGTGCCTTGGAAAGATGATGTCCTCCCTGAGAGACTCGTTCTTCTCCCATAAGCAAGAAACTAGAAGTGGGAGTGCTCAGTTGGGCATTTATGGTTCCCTCTGGGTACAAACTGGCTAGAGATATTACAGCTGTGCTGTCCAACTGCAAGCTGCTTGGATTCCAAGTTGCTTGCTCAAAATTTACTACTACCACCAAACACAGAAAGCAAGCACATCAAAACCTTACAGGCTGAGAATGATCTGTCCACTGTTCTGGTGGAGCTAAACCATGACATGGTCCTTTTGTTATTATGGAGGGTGAATTCTGAGCAATTGCCTACTGGGAGATAAAACCCTTCTGTGGGATTTCTAGAAGATGCTCTGAAGCTTTTTGGCTTTGTGAAAGAGAAGAGATGACCAGGAATAGCTGTTACTTCTTGAATCCATGCCTGCCATGCTGCTTGTAAGCTGTGTGGCCTCTTGGATCCCAGGGATCTCCAAGGACACTGCTGGGGACCTCATGGATACCAGGGATCTCCCAGGACACTGCTGGGGACCTCATGGATCCCAGGGATCCCCAGGGACACTGCTGAGGACCTCAGGGATCTCCAGGGACACTGATGAGGACCTCATAGATCCCAGAGATCTCCAAGGACACTGCTGAGGATCTCAGGGATCTGCAGGGACACTGATGAGGACCTCATAGATCCCAGAGATCTCCAAGGACACTGCTGAGGACCAGAAGACTGGTAGAACACAGAAGTGGCAGAACACTGAAAGGTCTGACTACATACATGAGGGGAAAAAAACCTGAACCACCCAAAAGCTGCTTTGGACAAAGTGTGATCAAAATGCCCTAAATAAATTATGTTCATCATAACTCTACTAAGCCAAAGATCCCATTGTGCCTCATACTGTCACACCACAACACAAGTTAAGATTACCCCAACCCCAAATAGAATCATAGAGTGGTAAGGTTGGAAAGGACCTTAAGGATCATCTAGTTCCAACCCCCTGCCATAGGCAGGGACACCTCCCACTAGTACAGCTCACTCAAGGCCTCATCCAACCTGGCCTTGAACACCTACAAGGAGGGAGTAGCCACAACCTCCCTGGGTAACCTGTTCCAGTGCCTCACCACCCTCACTGCAAAGAACTTCCTCCTAACATCCAGTTTCAATCTCCCCTCTGCCAGTTCAAACCCATTGCCCCTTGTCCTGTCATTGCAAGACCTTGCAAATAGTCCCTCCCCAGCTCTCCTGTAGGCTCCCTTCAGATATTGGAAAGCTACTCTAAGGTCTTCTGGAAGCCTTCTGTTCTCCAGGCTGAAAAACCCCAACTCTTGTAGCCTGTCCTCATAGGAGAGCTGCTCCAGCCCTCTGAATTATGCAAATAATGCATATCCTTAAGTTGAGAAAGCAGGAAAGTCTGTTTTCTTTACTTTACAGGTGGAAAAGAGTGAGTCTTTTGCATGAGATCACGAAGGAAATCTAAAAAATAGGCAGAAACATGACCCAGTTTTGCTGAGGCATATTCTGGAGCTGTAACCACAAGACCATCCCTCCATTCCCAAAGCAGAAATTGGTTCTGGCTGCAACAATTTCTCAGTGAGAGGCTTTAAGCATCATTTGGGTCTCCACCATGGGTGGGCAGACCTGAGGCAAACCTCACCGTCAGGACCATGACAAAACTGTCTGCGTGGGTGTATTAGATGCTCAGAAGAAATTCACTATGCAAATGACCCTTCAAAAGCAGCCCATCATGTCAAGTTGCTAATGGAAAACAACTCATCCTAAACTGCATATCCAAAACATTTCCTCCAAGCAGCAGGCTTTAAAATGTGTACATGCAAGTATCTATTTTTTTTCATTTAATCAGTGTTGTATTTCTCTGACAGATTGGTCTAGAATGCAGAGGGAAGGGAGAAGCCACTGGAATGTGGTCTCAATTAATAGTGAATGGTGACACAATCCAGAGCACTCATAATAATCAAGTTAGCATGTTTTACATTTTCCCTCAATGTGTTTTGCATTTTTGCTGCATTGGGAAGGAGGCTTTAGATACTGCAACAACATAATGTTAAACTTAAAAAACCTGACAATTCAAACACTGACTGCTTTATATAGTTTATACCTTGATAGTCTAATGCTCTGTGCAATGTACACTTGGCTTTGCTGGGGACTCCTCAAATAAATACAGATGATTTATGGATAATGGATGAGTGCTGTTAAGGATTGAAAAACAACCTGCCTGGCTAGCCACTCAGCAGTGTTTTCTTCACACACAGGCAGTAACAACACTTTAGCATGGAAATCAATGAGCATTTGCTTCTTGTGTTTCTGACTTCTCCCAGAGCACAGAGTCCATGGTCTCTGCAATCCTGTTTAGTGGTACCAGAGAGATGTTGCTTCTGCCTTCTCAGCACCGCCTGCTGCTTCCTCCTGTTGTCCCATCTATGTGAAACATTATCCTACATTCATCCTATGACCTTGAGGAAAGGCTGACACAGAGATTTAGGAGGTCTGGTTTAGGAGTCAGGTAATTTGGCTTTTAATTCTACAGGGAAAGATTGAAGTTTGTTTTCTGTAACTTCAGTTACAGAAAATCATAGAATCATAGAATGGTAAGGTTGGAAGGGACCTCAAGGATCATCTAGTTCCAACCCCCTGCCATAGGCAGGGACACCTCCCACTAGAACAGGTCACTCAAGGCCTCATCCAATCTGGCCTTGAACACCTCCAGGGAGGGAGCAGCCACAACTTCCCTGGGCAACCTGTGCCAGTGCCTCACCACCCTCACTGCAAACAACTTCCTCCTAACATCCAGTTTCAATCTCCCCTCTGCCAGTTCAAACCCATTGCCCCTTGTCCTGGCATTACAAGACCTTGTCAATAATCCCTCCCCAGCCTTCCTGTAGGCCCCCTTCAGATACTGAAAGGCTACTCTAAGGTCTCCTGGAAGCCTTCTCTTGTGCAGGATGCAGAGCCCCAACTCTCTCAGCCTGTCCTCATAGCAGAGCTGCTCCAGCCCTCTGAGTATCTTCATGACCTCCTCTGGACCTGCTCCAACACTTCCATGTCCTTCCTGTGCTGGGGGTTCCAGAACTGCACACAGTACATATTATTACAAAGAGTATTAATAATAAAATAATAATAAATACTGTCAAAGAAACAGGTAACTGATTTAAAGTCATTCCACAATCTCTCTTCAATCCATATTTGCCATCTTGGTCATGACAGATGAATCACAGTTGAAAATATCAATCTCTCTTCATTCCTGCAATGGGATTCTCCATGAATGACATAGTCCAGAAATTACACTTTAAAATGATTACAATAAAGTTAGAGGAATCCTGTCATGGACTGTTCTATAATGAAACAATCACCTCTTGACCATCATGGGTAGCACAACCGTGAAGTTTAACTCAACCACAGGCAATTGAGGCTGACTGAGGTGGGGGATACAGCCCAGCACAGGGTACTCAGGGAAGAATTGAAGAGCAGCAACCATGGTGCTAAACCTAACAACCTGCAGTGTGGGATTGGTGCATGGCTCTAGACAGGTTTTCCACTTTGGTCTGATAAGTTCTGGTGTTTGTCTTCTCTCATGTGTTTAGTTTGGAAGTTATCCATCACATCCAGGATCCTCCTGCTTGGGGTTTTTGTGACTACCTGGACCACAGAGTTACTAGATTTTGAATAGGGTAGGTTTCTCCTGCAATAAATGTAACCTCTTCCTTAGCTGAGATTCATATCTTCACAAGCAGGTAAGTGCAGCATATGAGACAAAACAACTTTCTAGCCTAAGAAGGCTTCAAGGTGACCTTCTCGTGGTCTTTCAGTATCTTAAGGGGGCTACAAGAAAGCTGAGGAGGGACATTTTAGGATGTCAGGTAGTGACAGGACTGGGGGGAATGGAAGAAAGCTAGAGGTGGGTAGATTCAGCCTGGATGTTAGGAAGTTCTTCAGCATGAGGGTGGTGAGAGTCTGGAAAGGGTTGCCTAGGAAGATGGTGGAAGCCTCATCCCTGGATGTGTTTAAGGCCAGGTTGGATGAGGCTCTAGACAGCCTGATGTAGTGTGAGGTGTCCCTGCCCACAGGAGGAGGGTTGGAACTGGATGATCTTTGTGGTCCTTTCCAACCTTGACTGGTTCTATGATTCTATGCTTATGCATCAAGAGGTATATAATGTCTAATCAACTCAGTTAGATTTGATTGATCTAAACAAGTCTTGGGAGGCTAATATCTGCTTTTACTCTTTTCTTCTGAACAGATACAACAGTCTAACATCTCCCAACAAAAGCCTCTTGAGAATGTTATGGCAAGTATGCATATTTTAATTTTATTTAGGCAGAACAACATTTAAAAGACTTGTAAGGAAGTTCCATCTTCAGTGCCACTCTGTAATATGTATTTCCCTGCCTAGGAGTGATAAATAACCCCTGATTCCTCTTGGGCTGATGATTAACTGTGTGTTTTAATGGCAGTACCAAAAGGCACTTTTTAGCATTCTTCTTTGTATGTGTGTTGCTGGCTGACTAATCAGGTTGGACCTGTCTAATCATTGGCAGTAGGTATCTTAATTCTGTCTCCTATGATATTGATTTCTATGTCAGAATTCAAAATCACATTGATTGTCCAAATGACAGATGACTTAAGTCAATAAATGGTTCTTGGAGAAAGGAAGAAAACTGAAACAAATTGACACAGAAAAATGCCTCAATCCATGCCTTGGATTAAAAGAGGGAGGGGGCCCAGAGCACAGTCCTGTGAGGAGAGGCTGAGGGAGCTGGAGGTGTGCAGCCTGCAGAAGAGGAGGCTCAGGGTAGACCTCATTGCTGTCTACAACTACCTGAAAGGAGGTTGTAGCCAAGTGGGGTTGGTCTCTTCTCCCAGGCAACCAGGGACAGAACGAGAGGACACAGCCTCAAGCTGCACCAGTGCAGGATTAGGCTGGATGTTAGGCAGAAGTTCTTCACAGTAAGAGTGATTGGCATTGGAATGGGCTGCCTGGGGAGGTGGTGGAGTCACCATCCCTGGAGGTGTTTAAGAGGAGGCACTTAGTGTTTTAGCTAATTAGAAGGTGTTAGGTGATAGGTTGGACTCGGTCTTAGAGGTCTTTTCCAAACAGGTTAGTTGGTTGATTCTGTGATTCTGAAAAGTCACTTCCTCTGTGTCATCTTTATTTAACTTTTGAAAGACTTCTAACATCCTGTGGTGATAGCTTTGATGCCACTTAGTGTGGTTCTCTATGTGCAATAAACAGACTTATTGTAAATTTATTCTTTGTATTAGAACTTTGTAGTTTGAGTCCCCTCTCCTCATCCCCACATTGTCTACAACCAGATACCAACTTCACTGATGAACTTAAGCTAAACAAAGCAAGCTGGAAGGTCACAAATATGTTCAGAGGCCTGCAGCAGCTCTGCTATGAGGACAGGCTATGAGAGTTGGGGCTCTGCATCCTGGAGAAGAGAAGGCTTCAAGGACACCTTGGAGTAGCCTTCCAGTATCTGAAGGGGGCCTACAGGAAGGCTGGGGAGGACTATTTGCAAGGTCTTGCAATGATACGATGAGGAAGAATGGTTTTAAACTGGCAGAGCGGAGATTTAAACTGGATGATAGGAAGAAGTTCTTTGCAGTGAGGGTGGTGAGACACTGGCACAGGTTGCCCAGGGAGGTTGTGGCTGCTCCCTCCTGGAGGTGTTGAGCGACCTGTTCTAGTGGGAGGTGTCCCTGCCTATGGCAGGGGGTTGGAACTTGATGATCTTTGAGATGCCTTCCAACCTTACCATTCTATGATTCTGTGATTGTGTGCTACCACAAAATTCAGTCCTTATAAAGGTCTATCAATACTTTCTACCTTCAATCTGACCATAGCAGCCACTCATGCATCTTTACTCATGACTGGTTATTTATGTTGCATAGGATCCCTTTCTGTTTTCTTATTCAATTCATATTACTTTCTGACTTCATAATGGCATATTATGACTCATAAGAAGCAAATAATGAAATGCAATTAAGTATTGAAGTCCTAGAAGCAGTCATTACCTACAGTCTGGGCTTCATGGTCCATCAATAAGTCTCCAGACACTTTCAGCAGACAAGTAATATGATGTCACTCCTCAGAAGAAATACATTGGGCACTTGTATTCACAAAATATTGTCCCTGAATCAAAATATTATGTTACAATATTTTGGAGCACTTTTTTTCCAATGTTAATTTTCTGGCCCATTAATGTGTTAGCAAAAGAAATAGCTGCAGCTTTGTAAACAGAAGTTGTGTGCTACTGATACTGGTCCGAGATAGGTGGCATTGCATGACTGATCCAAACTCTTGTGCCTGGGAAATTGTTTGCTATGTTTGATATGAACCACTGAAGGTGGATAGAAGATGCTATTGACTGCTAAGGAGCAGAATGATAATATTTTTATCTGAAGCATGTGGAACACAAATTGTGCAAGTTCTGAATCATACCCCATGATGGGGATTTTGTGTGCTGTGTAGTCTTCTCTTCACATCTGAAGGGAGCCTACAGGAGAGCTGGGGAGGGACTATTTGCAAGGTCTTGTAATGACAGGATGAAGGCCAATGGGTTTAAACTGGCAGAGGGGAGATTTAGACTGGATGTTAGGAGGAAGTTCTTTACAGTGAGGGTGGTGAGACACTGGCACAGGTTGCCCAGGGAGGTTGTGTCTGTTCCCTCCCTGGAGGTGTTCAAGGCCAGGTTGGATGAGACCTTGAGTGACCTGTTCCAGAGGGAGGTGTCCCTGCCTATGGCAGGGGGTTGGAACTAGATGATCTTCGAAGTCTCTTCCAACCTAAACCATTCTATGACTCTATTCTATTCTATTCTATTCTATTCTATTCTATTCTATTCTATTCTATTCTATTCTATTCTATTCTATTCTATCCTATCCTATCCTATTCTATCGTATCCTATCCTATTCTATTCTATTCTATTCTATCCTATCCTATCCTATTTTATTCCATTCCATTCTATTCTATTCTATTCTATCCTATCCTATCCTATCCTATCCTATCCTATCCTATCCTATCCTATCCTATCCTATCCTATCCTATCCTATCCTATCCTATCCTATCCTACCCTACCCTATCCTATCCTAGTGCATCCTACCCTACCCTATTGAATTTGGCAAGTTTCAAGATGGAACCTGATGAAATTGTTCGTGGTCCAAGAGGTCCTTCCAGACCTGTGTCACCTCTCAAAGAAGCACTTCACCAATACGGAAAAGAGGTTGATTGTGTGACACTGACCTTTAACTAGAGAAATCTGTGAAACTAAAAAGCCAGTGTCTGTTTATGGTGCCATGTTTCTGGTACCTGTCATTGTTACATTGAAATCACAGCTTACTTTCTGTTAGATCATGTGTCTGGAAACTACATCTTGATCCAAAACCAGTCTCAGCAGCGTATCTGGCCAGTGGCAAACTACTGCCACATAGGCAAACTGTGGCTGTAAAACTGTATATACACT
This sequence comes from Eubucco bourcierii, assembly GCA_013396675.1. Taxonomy (NCBI): domain Eukaryota; kingdom Metazoa; phylum Chordata; class Aves; order Piciformes; family Ramphastidae; genus Eubucco; species Eubucco bourcierii. The sequence continues at coordinate 16,126 of VWZE01021596.1, forward strand.
TTGTTACTTGTCACAGCAGTTTATTTCTTTTCTTTCTATTTTAGATCAATCATTTGACTTGCCCCCAAAATCAGCCTTTAGCCGCAGAAGGCATTTGTGCAGGCAAGCTATTACTGTGTCCACCCAGACCTCCATGCTGATTGTGCAGATTATAGAAAGCCTTTGGTTACATTAGCACCTGAGTATGATTTATGAGGGCAGGAGGGAGAGGGTGATTGACCTGTTTTCATGAAAGCAGCCTGTTTGCTGTGAGACAGCTTCCGGCATAAATCATTTTCGACGTGCTTTTACACCAGGACTAAATAAACACTCACTTACCCCTGGTACCTGCTAATATGCTAACAAGTAATGTCCTCAAACAGCCTCATTATTTGATTACATCCGAGATTGGGGACTTTGTGCTGTGGCTTTCTCTGCCTGCCAGGATCTCACAAGCCCAGACACATTAGCTCACTTGAATAAGAGAGAGAAAGTGGGAGTTCTATCAGCCTCCCTTATCAACCCAGCATAACAAAGCAGAGCATAAGGGCATTCCTGAGCTCATGGCTTGGGTATTATAACACAAATGTCTTCATCCCTGCAGCTCTCAGCAGTGCTGTTGCTGTGTCTTTGGGTCGCTAACATTGTGCAGGGTTAATTAAGAAAGACAAATACAGTGGAAAGAAGGGAAGATGAAGAGGTACCCGCACCTCAGTCCTGCCTGCACTTGTGAGCAGTGTGCTCTTGGTCTGTGATAGATGTGCTCTGTTCCTGCAATCTGCACAATGTATCTGCCTTCAGCAACTTCAGCTGAAGTTACAGAATCATAGAATCACAGAATGGTAAGGTTGGAATGGAAAGGAATAGAAGGGAGCCTACAGGAGAGCTGGGGAGGGACTATTTGCAAGGCCTTGCAAATAGTCCCTCCCCAGCTCTCCTGTAGGCTCCCTTCTATTCCTTTCCATTCCAACCTTACCATTCTGTGATTCTATGATTCTGTAACTTCAGCTGAAGTTACAGAATCATAGAATCACAGAATGGTAAGGTTGGAATGGAAAGGAATAGAAGGGAGCCTACAGGAGAGCTGGGGAGGGACTATTTGCAAGGCCTTGCAAATAGTCCCTCCCCAGCTCTCCTGTAGGCTCCCTTCTATTCCTTTCCATTCCAACCTTACCATTCTATGATTCTACTATAACATGTGGTGAGAGAGTCAGCCAGGGAAGGTGCACTCCTGGGTCTGCTTCTTGTGAACTAGTGTGGGGAAGGAAAGGTTGGAGAACGTCTGTGGCTCAGCGATCCTGAGATGATTGCATTCCCTGTCCTTGTGGAAACAAGGAGAGGGGTTAGTAAAATGGTCACCTTGGACTTCTGGTGGGCAAACTTTGGCCTGTTTAGGAAGCTGATGGACAAAGGCCCTTGGGAAGTTATCCTGAAGAATTTAGGAGTCCAGGAGAGTTGGATTCACTTCAAGAGGGAAGTCTTAAAGGCAGAGGAGCAGCCTGTGCCTGTGTGCTGAAAAAGTCATTGAGGAAGGCATCCGGCTTGGCTAAATAGGGAGCTTTGGCTGGACCTCAAGAACAGAAGGAAAGTCTGTGGCTTTTGACAGAGGGACTATAAAGATGTAGCAAACCTATGTAGGGAGGAAATTAGGAGAGCCAAAGCACAGATAGAACTTAACCTAGTTACAAGAGTTAAAGGGAAAAAAAGAAAAATGTTTCTGTAAATTCATTAACACCAAAAGGAGGATGAGAGAAAATCTCCATCCCTTATTGAATGCAGAGGCAAACCTAGTGACTAGGGATGAGGAGAAGGTTGAGGTGCTCTATGTCTACTTTTTCTTGGTCTTTAGCACTGGATCCAGCCGTGCCCTGGGCACTCACCCTCGTGAAGTAGGAGTCAGGGAGGGGAATCGTAATGAGGACACAATAAATAAGGCAGTGGTCACTGACCTGCTGCACCACTTAGATGT